>JAPQLA010000020.1:27970330-27980963 GCA_029822935.1 Naso vlamingii
CACACACACACACACACACACACACACACGGACAGATACACTCAGAGTGAAGCCTGCATGCTCTGCAGAGCACCTTCATTCTGTGATGGAAAACAGTGAGGGAAGCTCAGCTGTAGACATGACACTGATTCTCTCTGTGCTAACAGGAATGACCTTGCCACTAACAAACAGTGAAAAAAAAAAATCCAGTTTATTTTGACACTCTGCATACGATGTTCCAATCACTTATTCAAAGAAACTCAGAACATGTTCTAAGTGCTTCAGTACTAGAGATTTCATCCTAAACACATTACTTTTATTCTTTGGCTTTTTTTCCCCTTACAGGGCTCCTGTAGTTTTTAATGTTTGCTAGATCAGCATCTTCAGCTAATCTGAATCCCTTCAAACTTGTTAAAAGTAACAAAATTTGATCAGCTCTTGAAATGTTTTTGGCCTACATGCTTGTGGCAGTGACATTTGTACATCATCACATTAGATAATTTTAAAGAGGCAGTTACCCCAAAATCAAAAATACACGTTTGCCTTCTTACTTGTTGTGCTTTCTGTTCATCTAGATTTTTTTTTTATTTTTTATTTTTGTAATTGTTCAGTTGCTGGGTCTTACAGATGTTGGCTGTACAGATGTTTGCTCTCTCTTAAATATAACTGAAACTATAGGGCACTCATCTTGTGGTGCTTAAAATGCCAAAACAATGAATCTGAAAAAACTCAACAGCTATAGAGTGGCTAAGTCACACCCCATCCAGTGGACCCCATGAGACTTTATTGCTGATTTTTTTCTTACTTTAATCAGTGGACAGAGACAAATTATTTTTCTGATCCTGTTTAAATTGTGCCCTCATTTTCACATATGATGTTTGTCATTTTAAAAGATAATTTTACAAATCAATAAAGCAGCAGTTTGTTGTTAAGATAGTTAAGTACCACTTAATTTTTTGTGAAACCGCTCGGTGAACTGTCTCTCACAATATACGTCGCCAGCGCTAACATGGCTGTAATTTTAGCACAGTTTCTTTGGATTCTTTAGAACGAAAGGAAAATAGATTAAAAGAGATAAAAATCAGTACAAGCATGGGCATGTTGAGAGCTGCAGCTACGCAAACAGAGAGTTAGTTACTTCTGTCAGAGAAAGTTAAAACGTCCCTTACATGTCGTCTCTGAATACGTCTTTTCAAAATCTTATACTTCAGCACTTGTGTGATAAACCGCAACTTTCTTGACTTGAAAAATGATCTTTTAAATTGACAAACATCATATTTCAAGTCAAGAACAATTTAACCAGTATGAACTACGTCCTTCCATTGACTACTGTTCATATTTTTTCTGAAATAAGACTAGAGGGGCGGGACTTAGGCACTCTGTGTCTCCTTCCAGAAATCTTGATCCATTTACTTAAAACAATCCAGAGACTTTGTTGTGAGAAATTTCATTTCAGATTTGTTTTCTTTATACCAAACTACACCCACCAACCGTATCAGTGCACAGAGGAAAATGTGCATCTGCTCATGGTCAGTTTCTAGCTAACAGGCTATCTATCTAAGCTAATTATTCTTATACACTCTGCCTTTTCCAGTCCAGGCTGGATCAGATCCTTGCAAAGTAAATTACGTAAACTTGGACTCCTGTGTACTTGATTGCAAGTCTCGTTGGAATGTTAAAAAAATTTTGAGGTCATCATAAATTATATCATTAATGATTATCAATAATTTTGTATTTTTAAAAAACCCAGTCTCGTACCTCTTACATAAACAGCAGCAGATGAAAACTTAAAGCTGAGAGCTTAATTCATAAAAATATAGAAATGAAATATTGTTTCATTAATATTACTCCAGTGAGATTTGAGCCTTCAGCACATTAATATAAGCACAGAATATGTTAAAATAAGTACAAGTGCTAGTAAAATAGACATACAATGAGTACCTACTGAAGTGTTTTTATGGTGTGGCCCAGCAGTGAGTGTCTCCTGCCTGTAATATGAAATTGATATACTTGGCATGTAGAGGCTCGGATAAAGAGTGCCCTCTGCACCAGCCAAAACCAAATGAAAGTAGATAACAGCATCGACTCAGAGCCTTCCGCAGTGTCATAACTTGTATGTAAATCTCTGTGGCCGGATCGTAGACCTTCATTAAGTGCGCTTTAGCAGATTTATGAAGTGATCTGTGCAGAAGTCGTTTGTAGACGCTGTTCGCTTTAGACCTGGACATGATGAATATACTCCACTTGGCTCTGGCCGGACTGCTGAATCTGAAATTGGTGCTGTCCGGAGAACGCGGCTCGTTTCCAGAGCTGGATGGAGCGCTCCTGTTTATTCTCTGACTCGACTCTACCGTGTTGACCTTTAACAAAATATGCCACCACTCCTGCAAAGGGCATTCATTCCTTTAAGTATTTTTTGCCATTATGATTCTTTACAGTCTCTGCTGCTACAACATGGTTACCTTTGTCAGGAATGTTAACTGTGTCGCATTAAGCAGCTCTCACTGCTTCAGCTTTCATTACAAATGGTATTCAAACCGCATAGAAAGGTTAGTGTGTTCGGCCCTGATTCCTCATCTCTCTCCCAATGGTAATAAATTAAAGGGATCATTTCATACTAATTGCTTTTTCAGGACGATAATCCAGGCAATAAACTGCAAAGAGGCGTTGCTTGTCTTCAGGGAAATACGCCCAAATGAAATAAACACTTTTGATTCGAAGCCATTTGGTCTCAGAACAGAATACATGCGGCTGCCTGGCCAGAGAGGAGGCGAGGAAGTTTGAATCAATATTTCCTATTAGAGACGCTGATGCTTAAACCAACAATGACCCACGCAGAATGAGGTCCAAAGCATTGTGTGTTCAGGTGTGTGGAGTAATTGAATTCTCTATTGAAAAGGCTCCTCTGATTAAACCGAAGAATAAAGGGGAAATGCAATCAAAGAGACGGTTGCCTGGGACAAAGAGTTACCTTCAAAGTTTGTCATCAAAGTTATTTTGATTAATGTGCAACTCTGTTCCTCCAGTGGAGCCGTGAGAGGAACGTCCTGGAAAACATTATTTTTGCAGGCATGACTGTTTGTGACTTTTTCTATAATCATCTATTCTTGTTTGTTTTGTTTTGTTTTTTTTTTGCAAAGCATATTTTTCACAACATGCATGAATGCACTATGTTCTTATTCATGTGTGTTTATAGCTACCAGGTGGTGTATTGTGTTAATAGACGGATAAAAATCAGCGAGGAAATGGCCCTCCCAGCGCTGACCCTTCCACCACCCCGGCTCTATCTGTCAAGCTGTCCTCCCTCTGACTTTTCACCCTCTGATCCCCATCTCCTGCTTTGGAGTAAGAGAAAACAGACCAGCACTCCCAGAGCACATTGCAAGCCAGTTTAAGAATGCTGCAGACATGCCTTGAAATGCAGGAACACAGTGGGAAATACGTACTGCAAAGGCGGGTCAGGAAAACACAAAATTATTCTCAATCACTTAAAGAAAAATGAAAGTAAAGAAAGCTCACTTGTGCTTTTAAAGTAAAAGCATTTATGCATAGTTTTTGTTCTAAAGGAAGTATACACCTGAGTAATACTGCAACTATTATGCATTTTTTGTCTTTTAAAACTAGGCAACAATCTGGAGATCATTTTGGGAATCGTATCTTAAATCCTACAGCAGTGATTGCCTGACATTTGAGAGCTGCGTTGTGAGGGAACATGCTGTCAACCAGCACGGTTTGCTGCTGAGTGGAGAGCGTCATTGTCAAAGTGGAGTAATTTACACTTGGAAAGTGGGATGTGGTTGTGATCATCACAGCTGATCTGAGTGAAAAAAAAAAAAGACTGGAAAAATTCCAAGCAACATGTATTCCTGTAACTGCACGTGGTGACTGAATAATGGCGAAAATTAGTTCCTAACTAAAAAAATTTATGTGAATGCCTCCTCAAGTTGTACACACATATGCATGGTGGACGAATGCAAATTGTTAAAAAATAAAAAAATTAACACACCCGTGATTACTTGAGTTAGAAAAGATATTTACAACACGTCTTCTTTGTTGCATCCATTTTGTTTTAACATTACACCTAAAATTCTCATAAGCACAACAACCAACTGGGGCAATGGAAACATCTGAGGAACACCTGAATGCAGCAATATATCTGGTGTTTCACTGAAACTTTCTGTTTGACTGTTGGAGTATAATATCGTAATAGCAACTAACTGGAGCATTAGCGCCACCTATTGCTTTTATTGGTGAACCAAACTCTTTTTTTCCCCTTTATTGACACATCAAATGCAAACAAAACAGAGAAATAAACAGCCAACAGTGTGGGGTGTACAGCTGTTGTTCAAATGTGTATGTAAAATCTGGTGTGATCCCGGCTGTGTATCTGTGGTAATCTCTTCTCAAGTCCTCAGCTCCCACCGTATCTCTTCGACATCAGCTGGAGATAAAATTTGCTGTGATAAAACGCTGGTGCGGGAGAAAAGTACGAATTGGTTGCGGTGCTGATTGCTTTCCCCTGCCTGTGTGTCCGATAGTGGTCAGCAAGAAACTCTTTAGTGCGCTTCATCCCATCCCCACCTGCCTGTGTCCGTCTGTCTGTCTGCAGCTCCTCATTCTGTTGGCCCAGCAGACTGAACGGATGTCTGAGGGAGACCTCTCTTTTTAAATTCCCATCTGATAGGACAGACACAAAGGAGCCAATCGCAGTTCTGCTGAAGTCGGTATACTGAAGACACATACATTACAGGGTTAGGGGGTGAAAGGAAGTGAAGGTGAGAAACAAAGAAATTAAACCGACTTCTTTGTAACCCTTGCTGGTGGTTTTGCTTCGGCAGTCACTGAGCAGTTAAGATGATTTCTTCCACTCAGCTTCTGTTTGTGGTGAAGCAGTGACGGCGATTAACGACTTGGAATCTCTGATGAAAAATACTGACTACTTTGCTCAGTGTCCCCTACCTTCTTTTTGCAATCTTGTTAATTAATATCTGAGTGACAAAATGTTATTTCTTATTTAATTTTGGGTGAACTGACTCTTTCATCAACAGATATTACGATTCATTTTTTTATAAGTTGAAGTACAGTCATGGCAGCAGTATTAGAAGTTGTAATTAGGGCCCTCAGATTTATCAGTTTGCCGATATCGGCCTGTTGCAAATATATCAGTATCACCGATAAGCTCTCTGTTATGCGCTAGTATCAAAACAGTTTTTTAAGGCCAGAAAAAATGCTAGGACTAGTGATTCAAAATGGTGTAATTATGTTGTTTCTCCAGCAGAGGGCAGTTCATTATTTAATTCCAAAGTATTTACTGTTCAGTGCACTGATGTCTCGAGTAAAATTCGAAAGGTATAAGATATCCTGCTTCCATTATGTATGTTTGTCACTAATATTTGATTGCCAACATTTTGCATATAGTAATTTTCCTGTTTCTGTATAAGTATCAGCAAAAATCTCCAAAAATCTCATATCAGTCGGGCCCTGGTAATAATTATGATAGAAGGTGAATATGTGCATTGTAGACTAGGGCTGTGTGTTGGGAAGAATGTGGTGATACGATACATGTCACAATACAGGGGTTACAATATGATATATTGTGATATTTTGCAATACTGTAAGCAAGGCGATACATTGCTGTTTTTTTAACGTAATTTTAGGAAAACTGTCATAGTAATAAGAATACACCGCAATGCTTACAGAATCTAAAAACTAGGGGTGTAACAATACATCGATGCATCAATTCATCGATTCATATTCCTACAATTCAGCTACATCGATAGGTAAATGGCAAATCCGTATTTTTCGTACTTATAATGGTAAATAGTTGTAAACGTTACTCCAGTTAATTTTCAGGCATGTGTACTGCATCAGCAGTGTCACTTTAAATAATGGTGGATCATGGCAGGTGTTTTACCTCCTCTACCACTGCAGAAAAACAGGCATTTTCTTTTTGTCTATTTGTGGCAAAAATCTAACAAACAAACAAAAAAAGTTGTTATATGGATTTCTAGTCATTGAACTGTATCATATCATATCCCTCTAAATGAGCCCATATTGTTCCTGTATCGTAATTCCAACCATGTATCGTGATACTCATTGTATCATTGTTAAAATGTATTGTTATACCCCTAAAAAAACCATTTACTGTTTCATGCAGTCTGAATCATAGCAACACCTTTTGTGCAATATTGATCAAGTTTAAAAAAAAAAAAAATTAACCACTGCTACGAATCTTTGCATTTAAGCTGGTAATTAAAAATCAATATGGTGTTTTTGAGAATTGATACAATGTTGCAAAATACAATATTATGATATCGATACATACTGATATTTTCTTACACCCACAATGAAGATATGATAATGCTGTCATTTTAATCACGTGTGGATTCTTCTGTAACATTTTAAGATTATAATTAAACATATGTACAAAAAACGCGTCTAAATTTCCAGCACGCTGTCATGACTGAATACTTCAACAGTCAGCCTGCGCTCACATCAGCGCTGCCTCTGAGAGGAAATATTAGGCCGAAACATCTCAGGCGTGATGTGCCTATTAGATTATTCCAGAGACCAAACAACAGAGCTGGGAGAGGAGGCAGCGGAGAGGGTGGCAGACTGGGAGCAAAGCCTCTCTGAGCGCCGGCAATCAGGTGGTATTAGGCTCTACCAGTTAGAAGCATCAGTGAGGCAGACACAGCGCGGTGTTAGCTGTGCATGTGTACTCTCAGCCATCATCCCAGACACAATAATGGAAAACCAGATACCTTATCAAGCTCGACTGTCAGGCTTGAGGCCGAGGCGCAGAGATTAAGTGTGGGATATGTGTGACGGTGCGATGCATGTGGTCGGGAGCTGGGGTGGGAGGAAGTGTGTGAATGTGAGTGAGGGGATTGAGGGGTTAGTTGCAACTTCCTGAGGTTTGGTTGCCGAAGAGTCCCAACTGTATTATGTCAGCTTTGTTACAGAGACAGTGCAGTGTGGTTTTGTTCTCTTTATCCTTCTGGGAGATCCTTAGCGTGTTTCTTGATTGACGCTGGAGATCCACCCACTCTGGGTTGCTAATGAGAAAAGCCCTGAGGACACAGAAATTCGGCAGAAATTACTCCCTGACCTTTGTGAGGTTTGCCGGGGACTGCGGCGAGGCGTTCATGCAGCCGCGGCGTCTTACGCGTGTCAGGCTCCTCGGGGCCTCGCTCAGGGACGGGGAGTAACACTAGGGAGCCTCGTTATGTGCGCAACATCAAAACGAATCAAGCTCCATGCGCCACCCCTCATCTCAGGCCCCCACTGTGGGCTGCAGGCTGAGTGTATGGAGGTAATGAGACCATGGTGCTCCCTGGCCCCCACCGCCACCTCCACTACGAGACACTAACAACTGCTGGTGCCCCGGGGATGTCCGTGAGGTAGGCAGCGAGAAAAAGAAAGAGTGAAATGGGGGGAAAAAGAGTGTGAGAGAGAAAGAGAGAGACCAGGCAGTCCACCTAACCAGCTGAAGTGGAAGTTATCCTTATGAAGTGTGTGTGCGTACGTGTGTGTGTGTGTGTGTGTGTGTGTGTGTGTGTGTGACTCATGCACTGCCAGAGGTTTTCAGAGGTCTTGAAGGAGCTGTGCCAAGTTGTGTGGAAGTTTCTCTCGTTGCCAACAGGCGCTGAGCAGTCAAGCTTCCTCCCTGCAGTCACAAAGAAAGCATTTATGATTCCCTCTGAATTATTAATTAATGTGCACATATAATCACTGCCAATGCTGTGTTTTTTGTTTTGAACTAAAGTAAATGTTGCACAGAATTATAGACATTTTCCTATCAGCTGCAACTGGACAAGGAAAACAGATGTTTTACTCATTTTAGAGAACAGGTCCAGCACACAAACCCCCAAACACATGGAGCCCTTAGTCTTTCTTTGTCCCAAACAGAAAAAGCATGTTTGTGCCAGTAACATGTGAGAGCCTTGGATAACCTGCAGATCAGCTGAAATGCAGCTTCTCTGGTTTCTTGTTTATTTTAGAATAGATATGCTTTTTATGGTTTTGAGGTCAGCTGGGGATCTGCTGATAATATGTGTTTAAGACTTTTGTTTCTTTTATGAAGGATTACAACAGGTTTTAATGTCTCTGGAGCAGCAAGTCAGAAGAACTCGGATCTGCCTCTGCTGTGCCTATTTAGTTTCTGCTCAGCTGGAAGTTATGGTGATTACAATTTTCCAATTTGTAAACATTTCTGCTAACCATAGTATGGTAGTTTTTGGTAAAATCTATTTCTTATATTAGAGTGTAGAGGATAATATATAAGACTCATAAAAGCTTAGTCTGGTGAACCAGCAGCAGAAACTTGTGTATCTCTTGCCAGACGACAGGCTGGCTATATTTGACTGATTGCATCACAGTGGTGGGATGTTGGCTGTCCCATTTTGTTGGCGACTTCAGATGCAACTGAGGAATCCCTTATTTTGAAGGTGGTTCTCACTGCTCATTTTTCTTTCACAACTCAATTTGTGACGTTTCCAGTCAAAATGCTTTTTAGTGTTCCCCTGTAGAAACTTGGTACGGGAGTTTTGCTTCGCAATTTTCCTTTTGAAATAAAACTGCTTCAGAGCTTTTTCTCTAAAACCAAGATGGAGATGTTCTCTGAGATCCAGAACTCCACCATAGTTCCACTGATGTGGACAGCAGTGAATGATCAGCTCCTTGGGTCTGCTGACGCTTGTTTTCAGGGCACCATTTTGCAAGACTGTTGATTTTCTCTCCTAAAGTTGTTTGAATACCAGCCGATTACAGAAAGGTTGATTGATGCTGACGATGAGGCTTTTTGGGTGGACAGTTTTTACAAACTCTGCCCATCATTCAGCTGTAGCTCATCTTCACATAAACATCCATTCAGTGTGCAAATGACACTGGCAGTCACTACCTTTAGTTGCCCAGTAACATGAATTGTAACAGTGGGGGTCTTTTATCTTGTTAACTGCTGTCCCACATGAAGTGGATGACAGGTGACCACATAATTAAAAGGTTGGTTTGCTCAAGTTACAAAAAAACAAAAACCAAATAGGTTTTCTCAGATAATGTTGCAGATAGTTTAGGCACTTCTGCTTAAGTTAAAAGATATAAGAGTGTGAAATTTCCTGAGTCAGTGCCCAAATTAGTCAGGATAATAAAAAAGACATCATATCATCAGAGCTTTCTTAGAACTCTAATTGATTTAATGAAAACTGCTCTGACTCCGGTCATACTGTAGGAGAATTGTCTATGAAAGTCATAAAGTTTTGTGAGGCTACTTTTTTTTTTTATTTGCATGTTTTTTTTTTCAGAGAGCCCTGGCACACGTTTCAGCTGGAGCTTTTATTAATGTCATAATTTGGGGGCAAAATTGTCTGAGAGGCAGAGATGGCACTGAAAGCCAACTTTTGAAAAACCTTGCCATGATTTGTCATGTGTTATCCTCAGGAACGCCTCGGCTCGTCTAAAGAGTTATTGAACATGCAAACAGTGTAATGCCATTGCATTGATCCATACAGCAGCATTCAGGCTCAAGCATGTTTTTTGTTTACATTCCAGTGATTCCGTCTATCCAGCAGACATCACATACTGCTATGACTATCATGAAATCACACAATATGATCTGTTCATAGCTTTTTTATAGACATATTTATAGAATAGACGATACTTTTTTGTGAACTTTCTGAACATATTCAGGCAATTCAAACAACATATTTCTAAATATTGAAATGTTCAGGAGTTATTTTGCAGGGTTGTAAAGTTTTGTATCAACAAACTTTTGCAGCAGACAGGTGTATTAGCAACATTTATAATTGGTGGGTTTCATTCTGATTTGCTATTTCAGAGCCTTGTTACGGTGCATGGCATGGCGGTGTTGTTTACCTGGGCAACTAAACAAAGCCTCAGTAATATCATCAAGAACACCCGTGCCTTACCTGGTGTGATGAATTTAAATCTCTGCGTGGAAAAAATTGTGTTTCGTTAGTATGTTCCCATTAATTTTTTTTAGCTGCAACAAAACAATTTTTGGGGGCCACATTGCCCCAGGAGGCTGAATTTTTTGCATGAAGGTCAAGTTAGTATGTGTGTGTGAAGGTGGGTGTTTGTGTTGATGCCAGTTACCTTCAGGGGTGTGGCAATGGGAGTGGCCTGTTTCAAAAAGGCACATACCTTCCAAATGGATTTACAGACTTGCACACGATTTTGGAGAGGTTGGTCATGAGCCAGAGGACAGCTGATTAACTATTCAGGCCAACTGTCAAAAAGGGGACGTGGCAGTAAATGGTAAATGGACTGTATTTATGTAGTGCTTTTCCAGTCTTTCAACTACTCAAAGCGCTTTCGAAACAGAAGTCAGCATTCACACACACATTCACACACTGAGGGCAGGTGACTTCTCTACAAAGAGCAACCTGCTCATCAGGAACTCATACACACACATTCACACACCAATGGCGCAGCCATCAGGAGCAATTTAGGGTTCAGTGTCTCGCCCAAGGACACTTCAACATGTGGACCGGAGAAGCCAGGGATCAAAACACCAACCTTCTGATTTATAGATGGCCTGCCTACTACTACTACCTACTGAGCCACAGAGCGGTGGGTGTGGCCTGCAACAAAAAGGCGCATAACTTCTAAATGGATTCAAGTAACATGGCCAAAC
>JAPQLA010000020.1:27981063-28008616 GCA_029822935.1 Naso vlamingii
AACACCCCCCCCATACACACACTTTCATTGGTCATGACTTACCCCACCGGTACACTTTAGCCTCGCCTCCCTCTATAACTCCTCAATTCTTATGAGAAGCATCATGGCAGACAATCATTTTTATTTTCTCGCCTTCTTTTTTTTCCAAATGTACAGTAAAGAAAGGACTGTAACATTTTTAGCTGCTGGTTGCAGCTATTGTGAATTCGCGCTTGCGTTGAGATAATAATCTTTTTTAGTTAACATTAAGAGATAGCCTAGCTGTTGTCAGAACCTTTGACTGTACCATTAATAATAAACTCTCTCTTATGACTCTATCATGGGTGAACATGCTTACCGGAGCAGGAGTGAGAGTTTGACGTGAGGCAGTGCTGTCTGACTGACCTGAATCTGACTTCTGCTCAACACATCTTAAGCTGTGGAACAATGACCTGCATCCTTCAGAGGTTTATTCTTGGTCTATTGTTCAGCTTGAATGGTAGCAGTTTCATCATCAAGTGCTCTTCCTGCCATAAGCAGCAGGGGAACAGAGAAAAGCTCTGAAGCATAGTGGGACTCAATGCTTTTATAAAATAAATCACAGAACTACTAAAAATGATTAAATACAGCAACAAAGTGTTAAATTATTAACATCCACTGTATGTCACCTGTAAGTGAAGCCCAATTCAGCCTCTTAAACCAAACGTTTACGTTTTGCTGCTCAAGTGGGAAAAAAACATCACAATGTTGCCTTGGCAACAAAGCTTGATGCAACACTCAGACTTAATGGTAGAGTTTATACAAACCTGAAGTCAAGCTTGGTACTTATAAAGTTGCCCAGTCAAAGTCTGTTTTTTTTTTTGTTTGTTTGTTTTTTTTAAATTACCCCCAGTGGAAATAACTTTTCTTGCCCGCTAATTTCACAGCATGTTCACAGGTTTGTTGTCAGAATTGTCTGTTTATTGAGTGAAAGGTTATATTAAAATTTTCTTAAAATTATTTAAAAATTTAAAAAAAAGCTAAATTCAGTGTTTGCTTCTGTGCGGCTGACTCAAACATACGTATTTGCTTTTTTTCCCTAACATTCTGCATCATCTACTGGCTTGGAAATGCCACTGAGGCACAGAAAAAGACTGTTAGGAAAACAGTCACCACAGCCAGTAAACTGTTTGGAATTAACTGCCAAATATTGAGTGTATTTACAGAGACAGATTTATTAACAAGGCAAACATCACGTGTGACGAAAGTCACCCACTGGCCTCCTCGTTTAACCTGCTCCCATCTAGACGACATTATTGTCTCCCTCTTTTTACAATAAATAGATCCAAACTGTCCTTTATTAAACAAGTAATTTTTGACGTGGTTTTTCTTTAACTGGTCTGGATCAAATGTCCACCACCTCTGTCCACTCTCACCAAGTCTCATTTTTATAAGGTGCTATCTATCTATCTATCTATCTATCTATCTATCTATCTATCTATCTATCTAATCTAATCTAACTAGATTGTAATTTGTATATGAGACATGCATGTTGGTTTCTTTGAGCTTGGTTATGTCCTTTTGTTTGGAGTCTGGTGACTCATTTTGAACCTGGAAGATTTCGGCTGTACTCTTAATTTTGCACAAATAAAACTGGTGAACAGGAGGAAGTGTCTCCAGCAGCATGTGGCCCAGCAGCTCAAGCTGTTAGCAGCTGAACAGACGCAGCTGAGGAGCAGTCTCCCTCGGTCTCAGGGGGCCGCTGCAGCAGTCTGTCTGTCCTTACCTATTTCACTTCTTCTGTGCTCTCTTCGGGGACTTCTCCTGTTAGTGTAGTGTTTGCTGTAAGAGACGCGTCTGCCTTTCCATCTGTGCCCAGTTTGAGAGTGAGCTAAACTGCAGTCAATGTCACACAAGAAGTTGCTGAATTATTAAGAGTTCCAGATTTGCTGTGCACTGCACATCTTTGATCCATCTGTTGGAGGAGCATTCATATATGGCAAAGTGTACCTGCTGCAGTTGCTGGCAATCTGTCGCGGATCAAAACTTGATGGTTCACACGTTTGTTGTCACCAGAAAGAAGTTTTGCTCTCATATTGTTTGACTCCATGTAACTCAACTTGCTTTGCTCCTGTTTCCAGTGTTTCTTGATGGGATTGTAGGTAAAATCTTCTTAAACGCTTTAATATTTTAAAGTGAACTGAATGTTCCTCAGCCAGAATATATATAAACTCGTTTCCTGAAACTTCTCTCATCTTCAGGAACAAAAAGGAGGAGATAGCAAGACAGACACAGAGAGAGGCAGGGGTGTAAAAATAGCAGCCAACTAACACCTTCCTAATCATGTGGCCCATTTCCTCAAGGTGATGCAGTGTAAAGGTTAGTGCTGCATGTCCTCCCTGAGAGCAAGGGAACATTGTATCACCTCTGATTTTAATCATCGCTGCTTTAATCAACAGATTTTTATTAAGTGAGCAGCCTTTGGAGCTGATCTGTTGGGAACGTCTCAGCTTTCTTAATGTCATTTTCTGACCTACATGTATTGTATGTGTCATTTTTCTTGCCCTTTCTAATCAGAGATACAGTGCAGGAAATCAGATGGCATGCCTGTTCACATTAGCTGTTGTGGCTAAAAATGGAGTTTCGCTCACATCCTTTAGGCCACCCAACTAAACGTGTCTTTCTAGGATAAAAGATGAGAAGGAGGCAAGGTTTCTTATTCTTTGACAATTCGATCAGTAGCTGCAGTTAAAAATATTTATCTTAATTAGGACCCGCCTGATACGTCGCTTTGCCAGTATTGGCCAAGCAGATATATCAGTATCCAGCATTGGGAAGGTTACTTTGGAAATGTAATAGGTTACAGATACTAGTTACCCTTTTCAAAATGTATAAGTAATGTAACTGTTTCAATTGTGTTATCAAAGCAGTGTAACTCATTACGTTTGATTACTGTAATTTATTTTCTAAATTTCTAACAAATGTTTTCAACTGTTAACCATTTTTAAAAGTTTCAACCAGGCAGTGTTAACCTTACTGTACCCGCAATTAGTAGCCTGGTGTGGTTGGCAGGAAGTAGGCAATTCCCTCCTTAATTTATTTGGTATGACTGCTTGCAGTTGTTGTTTAGGCCACATACCTGCAAATGGTTCATGAGTTTGACATGGAAAGTAGCATTTTAACAGCTGGTAAACATATTTTGAATTGCACTGTTACGTTTGAGCCGTTTTCTGATTTCTGAATAAGACATTCTTTTAAATTTTTAGCACTAAACACATTTTTAACCATAGACATTAAGACAACTCTCAGACAAGTTGTTTAGCTTTGAGCGGCAATGTAGATTGATTTAATTGGCAGAAGTGGGGAGCTGCAAATTCAAACAAGAGAACCAATCAAAAGCATCAGAAAAGCATCAAACTTTACTATACGGCCTTGACTGGAAATGACAAAAGAACACACAGTGTACATTAAAAACATGCAAAGTAACAAAATGAATATTATTCAACATATAGCCTAAACTTTTTATAAGCTGTCTGTGAATGTTCTCATTCATCCAGGTCATAGTTATCTGGGCAATTAAATTGAAGGCAACTGGACTTAGTAATATGTATATAAACTTTTGATTGAAATTATGCAGATGTAACCCCCTTTGTAATAGCTAACATTTTCATAAGTTACTGTAATTGAATTACATATTTTTTTCTCAGTAACTGTAATGGATTACAGTAACATTTATTTTGTTTTTAAATTACGTTATCCCATTACATGTAACTAGTTACTCCCCAACACTGTCGCTTTCATCGTGCCAATATTAAATCTGTATTTTAAGACCAGAAAAAAATGCTTGGACTGGTGATGTGAAATGGTGAAATCACAAAGTGTGTCCAGTGGAGGGTGGTACATTGTTTAATAGGCACCCTATTTAATAACTAATAAGTGAAGTGTTTACTGTTCAGTTTACTAATGTTTGTATGGAAGCTGAGAGCAGCCATGGTGGCTACTGTCTTTTTTCATTCTCTTATCTTGAGATCACGAAATAATCATCACATTGTCATGGGATAACAAGGCTTGTTTTCCTGTGATAACAGGGTAACAAAGTCCGTTTTCAAAATCAAAGGTTGTTTCATTTTTACTAATTTTTTTAAAAAAAAAATCAGAGATCAGGACTGACACTGAAGAGTGGCTGTGTGGAGATGCTGTGGGGTCACACCAAGAGAGGAGCAAGCCTCACCGACGCCGAAAACCGCATGGCCTTAATAATGTCTTTATCTCTACCATTATAATAATATAGACTTTATAAGAGCAGCTGCTGGCTGATGCAGACATGGGAGTTGGTCAACATCTTTGATTATCACAAGCATGATGTTTTCCTTATGATCCTTACAACGTAGCGGTCCGCTCTAACTGCAGGAAACAAAACTACACATTTGTACTTTTATTTATTGTTCTGTTGTGAGTCTTCCCCGACAGTGGCAGAGATCTTAGAGAGACAAATCTGTGATCATGGGCCAGACACTCACTTTCCGTTTCTCCATAAATATCCCGTGATCTCGAAATGAAGGCTCATTATCATGTGAGAGCCAGATAAATTGTCCTGCTATCACGGGAAAACCAGTTTTGTTATCTTGTGATAACGCACCAATTTATCCCATTATCATGAGATAATAAGCTGTTATCCCATGATAATGGGATAATTATTTCGTGCTCTCAAGATAACAGAATGAAAAAAGATAGTGGCGACCTTAGGATTGGAATAAAATTTGTTAAAATGTAAGATATCCTGCCACCATTACATATCTTTGTGTCAAATATTTGAAAACCACACTGAGCCAATATTATGTATATAATATCAGTGGATATATCGGATACTGTAAATTTTCTGTGGGTTGATAGATTTTTTTAGCCTGACGTATTTTACTTTCCCCATGCAATAGTGCATCCTTTTTGTTGACCCCTGAAAGAAACACATTGAGCTTGTAACTGATGGCACTGTTATCCTGCTGCACCAAACACAAATATAAGTTTTATAAAGAAAAACACAATTGAGATAATTACTTTTATGGCTCTATGAATGCTGGTGTTGTCGTGGTTTTGTGCTGTGGTTTGTTGTGGTTAGTGTTTCCCAGTTCAGAGGCTCTTCACTGTGTTCTGTAGCAGACTTTGTACTTGACATTTCCATGATTCATGCCTGGTGTGATGGCTGGCCTGGAGACTCACAGAACCTTTACTGAGACAAAACCAGGCTGCATGTGTTTGCATGGCCAGAGAGCTTCATCAAACCACAGTATACTGTGTGCGTGAACAGGGTACTGCATTCAGAGTCAAATATTCTAGATTTTGATGCTTATTAATATTCAAAAAAAACAATTCTGCTCCGTTTTTATCCATTGTGTAAACCACAATATTAAGTGTAATTGGTGGCTTTCTTCTTGTTTGTTGTTGCTGTTATAGTTTCAGATCAGCACATACAGTTCACAGTGAACTTTTCTCTTTACAGAACTTGTGTTCAGAGTGGTACTCACTACTTTTGAGAAACCCACACAGTGTACGCTCCCTTTTCATGTTCTAGAGAAATCATGAAGTCAGCTCTGCATGCATATGTTTCAGTGCTTTGGGGAAATGATAGTGGCTATGAATAACAAATAGATGTGAGTCAGTGCTGTTGAAAAGCCTTGGCTTTGTTGCCGTTATTAAAGCCATGGTAGCTGGAGAAATGGATCCAAAGTATGCTGTTGATCTTTCTGCGAACAGATATCAAAGCCTGGCCAGCAAACGAGTGGTAAGTACTGGGGGACAGGGGGGATCCCCGGAGCAAACCGAGGGTAAAGAAGAAGGGATGTAGAGGAGATGAAAGAGGGAGAAGAGAGAGGGAGGCAGCAGAAAACTGAGGAAGAGAGAGCGTGCATGCCTTTGTGTGTGTGTGTCTGTATACCAGTGTCTGCTGGAGGAAGGACTTCAAAGACCCGGCAGAGCAAAGGCTGCTTCGCTTTTTCACTTTTTTCCACCAAAGCTCCTCTTGCGTTGGATCCCCCTCCTCTCCTTTCTGATTATTCATCTGTCTCTCCTCAAAGGCAGCCAGGCCTATTGGATTCTGTAGGGCACCACTGACATGAATATTTCTGCTGCATCAGAGACATTCGCTGTCGTTGCCTCACAGTGCTTCAACCGTAATTGAGCACATGATCCCTGAAGCTTCCCACAAAGTTTATTGACTGCGGTATTGGCTGCATTATAGACTGCAATGCTGCTGTCTGGTGGAGGTTTTTTATTGGAAGTATTGTATTTTTTTAAATTGCACAGCTTTGGCCAAACTATGGTCATTTGTGAAAAATGACAAGAAGATCGTATCAGTGAGTCTTGAATTGAGCAAATAAAGGAATGAAGACAAAGATCCCTTTATGACATTTTGAGCCACATTTAATGTTTCCTCTGCAGCATTCAATGTGCTTCCATTAATGTATATTGAAATATTGCATTAGAAATTGTTCATGGAAATGGCAAATTAGAAAAGCATCCTCAATTTTTAGCTGAAAGTTTTTATGGTCACTTGAGGTGGTTTTTGCATCTTTAAAAAAACAGTTAACGCACAAAGTGGGAGTTGGAGATAGCTGTGTTGAATAAATTGTGATGTGGCGAATATTTATCAGCTGTTTCCGCTCCCCAAAAGAAGAAGTAATGATAATCACCCAACGTGCAAAACGACTGGTAACAAACAACGTGTGGAACGACAAAGAGACCAAAGTATTCCTCGAGAAAGAACATAACAGCAATTTTGCTCCACTTCTTCTTCTGTCCTTATTACAGCCATATGTAATGTTGCCTATACCGCCACCTTCTGACCAAAGTACACATTGCAGCCTTGTTTACTCTCTCCAAACCAGTTGATGGAAACGCTCCTAATACGCATTTCCCTTTTTTACCAACTTTAAAGTTCTCTTAAAATTCATTTTGCAATTAATGGAAACATGGCTGCTGTCTACACGGTGCATCTCTATCCTCATTGCATATGCAGTTTTCACATTAAAAAACCCCCAAAACAATGTGTGCATTTTGATGCATAACCTCAGTATTAACATCAATAGCAACATCATCTCCACCTGCACCATCTGTCTCTCTCTTGAAGAGGTGGTGTCATTTGTTTGCATCTTTGATTTGTCTTTCATATTTTTCTCCTTTTTATTTGTCATGAACATGTTTATGTCCTCATAAATTAAGAATAATTGAAGATTTTATGAGTAAGATTTTAAGTTCTATTAAATATTTAGTGATAAAGATCACTTCATTCTGAATTATTCTGAGCTTTGAGATCTCATAAAAATTCCACCTTTTGAACAGTTTGAACTCTCCTCACTGGCAGAATGCCTCTGGAGGGCAGAACTAGGATCAGTTCAGGGGCTGACTGCTAAATGAGCTGCTTGAATTTGCTGCTGAACTAACACCAATCGAGACGGCAATATCAGTGAAAACGACACAAACTTGCGCACGGCCATTTTCTTAGTAAATCTCACCCTAAATGTTCATACAACACAAAGGGCAAGATCAGTTCTGTTATGATTTCTCATTTTTAGATTTAATTTAATAGTAAGCAAATAAATGTTCATTGGATGCATTCCTGTGCTCATCCAGTACAGAGATACTCACAGAAAAAGGCAAGCACAGGTGACATTTAGAGTTTTTAGTACCTTACAGCCTTGCTGTGGGTGTTGACGTGCCTCTTTCCAAGAGTGTCAGTCTTCAGCTATGTGACTGATTTACTCCACACAGTCATGGAGAGACTCTTTCAGATGCCATAATGCTGATCATGTTGCTCTTTGAAGAAGAAGAAGCTTCCCTGGAGGTACAGATGGCTACGCGCCTTCTCAGATTGTGTTAGGGGAGACGAGGGGTGGCGGGTGGAGCGTGTTGTCGTCGTTGTGGTACGCAGAGAGAAAGTGGGGGTTTACTTTTTAGGGAATCTGAGGAAATCAAAGCTTTGTTTGTGCTTAGAGGCATAGGTGAGTGGGTACAACTGTGCCTGCTGCTGTCATATAAGGCTAGGCTTTCAGGGCTCTGAAGGAGCTCATGGTTGTCTAAATTTGACTGGTTCTCCTTTTGCAACACACTCAAGAAGTATTTGTGTCTCCTTGTCTCAAAGCTTGCTGAATTTTTTATTTCTCCTACATGCGAGTCAAAAGGGTCTGCAAACCAGAGACGACACAATGTAAGTGGGACTTGAAAGGGTGTCGTTACCAATTAGCTTCCCAAAATGTTGAATTCATATGTATGGGCGTTCAAAGTATCATTATTTGGCAGGCTTGGTGATTTTGGGGGAAAATTCTTAAGAAAGACAGTTTAATTTTATGGAATTATTGATTATTTTCAAATAATTTCATGGCTGGAGCTTTAAATGAACAATGTTCTTTTGGATGTACGCTTGCATCAAAAGTCGGGTAGTGTCATGCTTCCTACTGCTTCTTCTTTCAACAAATCGTCAGCTTTCCCAAGATGCAAAGTTGCTTAAGAGCGGCACAGACGATACATGAGGATGCCTCTTGGGTATTTCAGTGCTGCCCTTGTTCAAAGAGTTTGACAGACAGATCTTCACCCATTCGTTTTTAGAGCACCCAAAGGACTTGACTGACATGAATGCAGCATATTTGCCCAATGAATTTACCTTAACACACCAGCTGTCAAGGTGAAACACTCACGGCTCATCACGTCGTGCAGGCTCAGATTGTTATTACATTACAGACCTATGAAGATGGAGCTCATCACTGCGGTGGATCAACAAAGGGGACGGGCCATATAGCATGAGTGCACAGTTGTTAACATTTAAAGGGGGGTGAAATAGTTACGAGCATATAAAATTTGATTGCCCCCTTCTGAGAACTTAGCAGCAAGTGTAAAGTTTGCACTCTGTGGGATCAATGGCTCTCTTTTTCTATTGTACACTATATCTCAATATCCGTCTGTTACATCTCTCTGGTGGGTTGTAGATCTGAGTTCATGTTGAAGTAATAGCTCCCTCTCTCAGAAATACTGTCTTTTGATGCTCCACGCTTTAGATCCACAGTATATTTATTATGGCAAGGATGCTATAAAACATATATTCTGGGAGCAGAGAAGACCACTTCTTTGTTTCTAATATCAGCCCAACTGAAAACCTTAATATCAGTGTGTGAAATAACCATAATTCCCTCTTATTGTCTATAAAGTGATATCTTTCGTTTTTTATGGCATGTACGTGCCACAGGCGTGAAGTACATCATTGCAGGATTGACAAATGAGGCTCTGGGGCTTTGTAAAACACACTACCACCTACTCAACCTGCCCGATTCCACAGTGTGTGTACATGTTACCCCCCCATGTGGGGCTTGTAAAGTTTTTATTTGGGAAGGTAGGACTGTAATTAGGGGTGAACACAAAGGCAGTTTGAGAGGGGGCGACGTGTTAATGGGATGATGTGTGAGGAGCTAATCACCACTCGGCCGTTAACCACCGCACGCCTGCACCACTGGGCTCATTCCAGGGGTTAACTAAACTGAGCTGTGACACATGGCTGGGCTTTATGGGGTCCAGGCAGGGAGAGGAGGCCCACGGATGACGCTAAAGAGCCCATAATAATGACAGCAATTACCACAATCCGCTTAAACAAATGGGAACGCGCCGAAACCTCATCATACTCTGATCAGATTGGCCCTAATGAGATAAAGATGCCAATTAATCCTGTGTTAATTGCTGCGGCGCATTCTCGGAAAACACTGAAATATGCACATGCAAATGCAAGACAGGGCCTGCTGTGCCGTCCAGGATCCAAACTGCAAAATGTTGAGAGCATATTTACATAATGATTATGATGATGATGGTCATGTGGATAACGATGATGATGATGCAGATGAGTGTTCATAACTGGGCTGTATTCGCTGTGGAGTTTGAATGATGACCTTCCCTAACTGATCACTAGCTGTTCTTGCTTTAGTCTCACAGCGTCGAGCCCTCGCAAAGTCAGACTGACATTTGCATTAAGGTAATGTTTGGTGAGTGATGCCGTCTTCTAATGATTCACAATGCGGGTAACCTCCCTCCACACTGTGTCTGAACCCCAAAGTGCTGAGATGACACTGTACAGTTGGTGACCTCATTATCGCTATTACTGCAGTCAGGAAATTTATAACATACACGTCTGTGCTGACAAATTCTATAAATCATTGCATTAAGTCCTTCACTGTAACATTCTGCTCGGCGTTGATGCCACAGTGATCCATTTTCTTTCATGTTCTCTAATTGCTGTCCTCATAGTTTTGCTCTTTTTCTTGCCCGTGTTGACGTGCCGTAATAGTCAGTCCATCCAAAGTGGCTGCGTTGTCGCTTCTGCCATTATACGGGCCATTTTCATTTCATCTGCAGAGGTCCTGGCTCCTTACCACAGTGACAGCATCCCCCTAAATCATCCTCATGTGTAATTGCTCCCTACTTACCCAAATGGCTATGGCCTTCTCTATTTGCCTAAGAGCATTCACTCAGGCTTCTCAGGGACTCCTGGTTCAAACCTCTCTGACTAGTCCTTTATGCCCAACTCAGTGCCATTGGCTTCATTACTATCATTCATCGTGTTGTCAACCTAAATGTGTTGTTCTGCATATTGTGACTTTTGAGGGAAAACCTGGAAATTTTCATCTGGAGTGTTTTGGCTGGTTGCTGAGCAACTCTATGGCATAAGTATGTTGTAAGAGCAAAGAGTGAGGGGTGTATTGTGGGGGAAAGCCAAACTGCCTTGTGAATGAGAGATGCCTAACCCTAACCCTTCAAAATGCGGACAAAGTCTTATCAACATGCTCTCAAAGAAACCAGCTGAAAAAAAGGTTTAAGGCACTCTCACCCACAACAAAAAGTTTTTTCTGTTGAGTTATTGGCATTGTCTAAAAATCAACAGACTGCCAAATGAGTGGTGGTGAGTCAAGTTGATGGAGCGCAGCTAACATGGCAGGAGGATGCCAGGATGCCAGGACTGGGGCCAGGCTGGTCGTCCCCGAACATCACCGAAGCTGCTGACCAGACTGTTTTAGGCCTGTTTTTTCTGTTTTTTGAAAACAGAGTTTTTTCTCTGCATTTTGGCCTCCTGTCCTCACGAGTTTTTGTTTTTTGTTTTTTTTTTTAAAGAAGGTTTTTTAAAACGCCTTCCATAGGGGAGATTTTTAAAAACTTAGTTTTGTCTCTATTCGTGGGGACGAGTAAAACAGAAGTTTTGAGGAACGCTGACATCATTACCTTAACTTGCTCATGGCAACTGTTGTTTATATGTATGCGCGCGGTGGCGGGTTACTGGTTTGTTTATGTCTGCCTGGTACTGTTAGGTTTAACTGCATGCTTACATGGACACAGCTTTACTTCATCATTATAACGTGGCGCAGAAGTGAATAAATAGATCACACTCAATAGTTTTTGATTTGCCACTCCATACACAGTTTAAAGGAGCACTGACATTAGGCAATCCATACCGTGCCAAAGCACGTTTGACCCCCAAAGTCCAGTTTGTTCGACCAGTGTGAGCGCTCTGTGCCCAAGCACCGCATGCTTTGTTTTGTTTTAGACTGCGGATACTAGAGAACAAAAACTGCCAGTTCAATATTTGAAAATACAGGTCACACGCCACAGATCAGGTAGCTCAAGCGTTCTCAGGTGCAGTTACACTGGAGCAGTGTGAATGCAGGACAGAAAAGGCTGCTTTAGCACAGTACAGGACCACTGGGCCAAGCGTGAGTGCCCCCTAAAGAACACTGCAAACATCGATTCTGGACCATTATGTGGGCATTTTCAACCATTTCTGTGCTGACGTGGGGACAGAGAAATATTCATAAACACCTCTGGAGTGAACAGGGGTATTTTTTTGCAAGTGGAGAGAAAAAAAATTAAAAAAATCAACCATCACTTCTATTGGTTTAGGTACAACAGCACTTGCTAAACTAAGTGCAGGTATCTGAAAACAAAACAACATCAGTAAAAACAGGTCCAGTGTTATCAGTATTGCTAATAATGCCTTATTGCACGGGACAGCTGAGATGTGTCAGATGTTTTCAGTGGACAGTTCTTGTTGTGATTTCACAGCTCTCTGTTTGCAAAGATTTGTGGCAGTAGTTAAATACGTTTTTTTTAAACCCCCAACTGCTATTGCACATAAATGACTGCTGATATTCTGATTGCATAAACAAGTAAAGGTTTTTTAAATCAGATTTAATGGATATTTTGATGTGTTCTTTATTTGATGACATTTTTCATAAAATTAGATTGAAACAAAGTTGCAATATATTGTATCATAACGGCTGTATCTTGATACGTATCGTCTCCCAGGATTCTTGCGAATACATAGCCCGAGTGCAGAAGTAAGAGAATCAGCAAGAATTAAACTTCTCTCTCAAAATTATATTTGCCACTTTTTGTGCTTTTAACCTGGTGCAACACAAATGCCTTCGAGAAAATTTTTCGAAAGTGAGTGCCATTTGATTGCATCGATCGTCTCTCTTGTCTTTGTGACTACAAGCTTTTCACCCAACTTTTAAGTGTCTGCTCTCAGCAACAAACATTTTTCTCAAACTCGTTCATTTTGAGCATTTTGACGCCTGTAGGCTCCAAAGTGTGGTGTTACATCTGTATTTGTTCATGACTGTAACTCTCTGTTGCTGTTGTTTTATCTTAGAAATGAAGCTGCAGAAGTAACTGCAGAATGCAAAGAATGCATTGGATGGTTACTGCTGAAAAACATCAGTCATCAATAGTGCCAACAAATGGATTTTCTGAAAGAAAATCTTAAGGATTATAACATTAAATTAACTGACACTTCCTGTCAAGTTGCCTTTTTTGGAGAATTTTCTCTCCTGAAAGCAGTGATATTTGTCTTGTATTTGTATTTATTCATTAGATAAAAGGAAACACAAGGGAGGAGGACACACGCACAAGCACACACATGCGCATGATACACACACACACAATATACGCTGGCACACACAGCAGCTGGCAGATTGTGGCTATCCCATTACAATGATAATAGCTGTGTCCGTTGTGATGTCCCACTTTTTAATTTTGATTTTGAGGTGAGTGAAGTCATTATGTTGCAGCCCTCGCTTGGTTTTAGGAACAATGCAAAGCCCTAGGGACTTTCCCTCCACACACGCCCAAACAAACAGCCACACATGGACAATAGATGAGCACACACCCATCCATGCACACACTCACACACATCTCAGTCAGTCAGTCAGTCCCCTTCCCCCCAGTGATTTGCCCTGCTATTAGGCACCACAAGTTCCAGAGGGCTGCACAGCGAATGGGGTGTCCCGGACCCACTCAGCGTCAGAAACACATCACTTAACCCAAACGCTCTTGCTCGCCTTCATTCAGCGTGAAAAGCCAAAAGCCTTTTCCAGTTAGGCCCCGCCTGTCTTGCCTCTATTGATTTTGTGACAATGGGAAAGTCCAGCGTCAAATCAAGTAGCAAATCACTGAGAGAAAGTTTCAATTAGGTTTTTTTTCTCTTTTCTCTCCTGAAATTAAAGGCTACAGTGGATTCTGCTCTGTCCTCTGCTCTGTCCTGTCTCGGTTAATGGGCTGATGGCGGAGGAGGCAACAAGCTCACCGGCCAAAGCCTTTCAGTAAACTTGCTCACATAGTTTCAGTGTTTGCACATGTTCAGAGATATCAGGGCGTTCATCGATGAAGCACATAGCCAGCAGTAATATGCACATACTCATAATTAGAGGCCAGTCATCTGTCACAAATGAAGGACCCTAAAAATAAAAACAACAGGAATTCATGGCGCTGGTATGAAGAAACAAGCCAAGTGAAACCTACCAAGTTCAGATTGGATGTGGCTGTGATTTGTTACATTCGATTATTTGTCATCCTCACATGTAACAGCACATCATGAGTATGTGTGGGTTCAGCCGTGATTGGATTAGTTGAGGTTCCACTTCTTTTGACTTCAACATACCTCTAATGGAGATGGAACAGGCTCTAAAGTGATTACTGTCTTATTTAATCATTTCAGGAAAAATTTGTTCTAATCAACTCTGCGAGTGTGCAGCCAGATGTTTGGAGTTTCTATAATTGAGTTATTTCAGTCAGACAAACAGAGACGTTTGGTCTAATTAGACTCTGTTGTCAGGGAAATCAAAAATTCTTCAAGCGGGAGCTGAATGCTTTTAATACGCTATTGAGTGATGTATCATTTTTAGAATTAATTTCTGATGCAATAAAAACTTGTCTGATCTTTGGATGTTCCTGTTCATCAAGAGCTGTCAGTTATTTCTGTCATAATTCTCTCAGAACAAACTGTTTAGAAAGTACATTGTTTGTCTCGGTTTGATCTTCCCAGAGCAATCAGGCGGTCACAGATATTTATAGCACTCTTCCTCAATCTTGGATGGAATTAATATTTGCACAAATGAATGGGCTTTCTACTTCTGTCAGCGTGTGTTGGAATGGAGATGATTTGTGTTGTTGTGATGTTAAAGCACATGAGCATCGTATGGCATTGTTTCAGTTTGTCCATCCATACATACAAAGCTTTTGAAGGGAAACCGTCTCTATTTGGATGGAAAATCATTCTGATTTTCTTCCTGGCAGCTCTTAGCCTGCGTGACTTCATTACCCCCGTCAGGGCCGCCAAGCACATTGGCTAATTACTCAGTCAGTCCAGCATTGGCAGGTAGTTGCACACTTATTGATCAAAGCGCTTAAGGCTGGACTCTCAAGCAGAAATTAATCAGGCATTATTTTTGCTGAGGGAAAATATTGAATCTCAAACTGTTCCATGTTTGATGTGGTGTGGATGATGTGGAATTTACCAAGCTTTTGTTTTTGTGTTTACAGGATTTATGCCCAAACATTAGATGACATCAGTATATATGAATCACTGTATGACGAGGACACACTCAGGGAGAAAGAATCACAGTCCAGTCAGTAAGTCAAAAAGTCCCTGAATTCTGGAAATCCATCACGATTGATTCCAGTATCACTGTCAGAGAAACACCATCACAAGCAACTACAACTGATATTTCCAACAGAAATGACAACAATGACTGCTAGCGTTGTAACCCCTGCGGGAGTTCAGTTTTACTGAAAATGCCGCCATTTCAGTTGAATGCTGCAGGAGTGAGTTCCCACTGCAAATCTGCTACAACTGTAGAATTAAGAAAACAAAATAACCAATTATTTTGCACACATGTAAGCACTCAAAAAAGCGGAAGTGTGCTCTTGAGAGTTCGTAGAGTTTGTTCTTACCTAAGAACAAATCCCATATAAAACATTGGTGAATGCCACAATCTTCGTAAAAAGTAAAATTTGTTCTGAAGAACTGATAGTGAATGAGGCCTGATGCCTTTAAAGTTCCATCTTTTTAATAATAAGTCAATAGCGAGATATAACAGTAGCAAAGCTAACAGAAAGTGTTATAAACCAGAGAAGCTTTCCTCAGGTTGTGTCATCTCTCAATTCATCCTCAGCACTATTTTTTTTTTTAAAATTCAGACTTCAACCTTGTGTCAGCCATTAGTCATGTCATGAATAAGTTTACAGAAATAGCTAATCTTCTCAAATATGGTCTTGTTTGCTTATTTACGTTGTATAAAAGCACCAGTATTAAGACAGTTTCTTAACCTGTTAAAGGTTCCTCGGGGTACATTTAAGCTTCTGAAGCAGATTAAAGTTGTCAACAACAGCAGTCTGTACAATGTGTTCCTAGTTACTTGATAGTCTGCGTCATAATTTGTAGGCTCTGTGCATCCGTCCTGATAAGCGGGATGATAAGTTTCAGTGTGAGTGTGCTTGAGTGTGTGGAGTTCAGATGAAGGTATGTGCTCTGTAGCCTCCTGGATTTATCTGAGGTCATTTATGAAGCTTGGTGGGCTGCCAAGAAGCCTGGATTGAAAGGTACGTCAGCAGCATGATTAACGTATAATGACAAGCCGGGGTGTCGATATGTTCTGCGCTCAGATTTGTAGTGTGAGCATTATCACAGGCTCAGGCTCAGTATATCATCCGAGGGGAGTCAGGAGAGGAGTGTGGTGGGAGAGCGGCACAGAGGCCACAACTATTCTCAGAAAGAGGAAAAAAAAGAGAGAGGATTCGAGGCTCCCTCGGTGCTGCGTGGAACTTATTTCTCATTTTCCTGCACAGACAGTAAATACCTTGCTTTTCCACCCATGCTCCTGACCTGAACCTGTGACCTGCCCTTGGTCTGTGATGATACTCCCATGGCCCCCTGCTCAAGGCTGCCGAGCAGGCGGCTCGGCCGGATCCAGGCCTTGTAATTCACAGGCCTCTAGATCGCCTGCCACAGTGTATTGATTTTTGTTTCCCCAATCTCCAGGAGAGAAGCAAAGAAAAGATTAAAAACACTGTCAGTTTGAAGTTGAATAAGAATCCTGCACAGGGGAGATACCTTAGAGAGCATGAGGTCACAGCTGAGGTACGTATATCTCTTTATTGGTTTAACCCTTCCCTGGCCTGAAATCCAATTATCAGCAAAGAGCCATGAATGATACTATTTAATATCTACTTGTTATCACCGTTACGGTTAACATTCTGTCATGCTCACGCAGGCTCTGGGTCACGTTGCAAATCTAATCTAACTGTAATCTAATATTTTAATAAGCGCATCTTAACCTTCCTGAAACTCTTGTGACAGCAGTGATAATAGTTTTCATGTGAATTTGAATTTGAAATTACGCTTTTTTTTGTTGCATACTTTGTTTTATAAAACCAGCTCCTCATGGATAATGCAGGAACCTACAGCATCAGTGTTTTATGCATTTTAATGTACTCTTTGCAGCTGTGAATATAATAAGTTATTTTTTGACTAAAAAAAAAGTAATTTCAAGGCAAGGTTTAGGAAAGTGTGTTAGTTACATTAAATCCATATGTAAGTTAACTTTGTTACGTAAGTGACGTATAATTAAGTCTGTTATGCAAGTTGGCCTACATATGAGTGTTGAATTAAATAAAGTGATTTACATCTCTGCACAACAAAAGACAGTGGAGACTAAATGAAGAGAAATTACATACATAAGAAAATGATGTCTTTGTGCATCATGACCAAGATGTCAACATATTCTGACACTATTTGGTGAAACCAGGTGAGACTTATATTTATCAAATGATCAGATATATGACTCCAAATGAGTGCTGCTGTTGCCATGCAGCTTATCTACTCTATGTGCAAAGAAGTCATTGTTTGGTAACACATTTGCCACCTAATAATTTGATCATATGAGCATGAGCATGTAGTTTTTCACAGCTAAGATTATGTCTTCTATGTCCCTGGCTGATGCAGAAAAGTACCAGACCAGATAGTAATTCACTCTTTCGCCAATAGGGCGCAGCCATCTTCACACAAGCTAAGCGGTGACGTCAGCGGAGTGGTTCTGGTGCTGCTTGTGGGGAGGACAGACATTACATCGCCGGTGTGGGTGAACCTTCCTAGCTGTTTTGATGGACGAATTGGAGTTTGGGATTACTCATATGGACATGAAAACACAAAAGAGGAACCATTACTTAGATAGTGAGAAGTACACTTGGTATAAAGTTATTTTTTCCATGTCCGTCAAAACATCTCCTGTGCGGATGAACCTTCCCAGCTGTGCTGATTGACGAATATGAGTTTTGGATTACTCATATGGACATGCAAACACGAGAGAGAAACCATTACGAATGTAGTGTGAAGTAAACATGTAAAAAGTTTTTCTTTTCAAGACGAGACTAACTTCGTCATCTATAGTTTATAAGCAATTTTCTTTAGGACTAGGGAGCTCTTCGCTTCCAATGTAGCTTTAACGTTAACACATTACCATGTCACTTTAGAAGGAGCAAGATCTTGGTGGTGTCAAGAATAAAAACAAATGAACGGGCACATGTTTACCAACCCAAACCGACGGTTTGATTAGGCTAATGTTAGCTACATTAGCTGCTGATGATCATGGTGACATTAATGTAAAGCTAGCTAACGTTAGTCATTTAAGTCAGTGTTGTGAACCGACATCATGGTGGAGTCAGTAGGTGAGTGTGTTTAACTTGTCTCCATCCAGGTGTTGGTTCACAACATTGATTTGAAAGATTAACGTTAACAGCTATAATATAACGTGACTATAATGTCAGCAGCTAATGTAGCTAACATTAGCCTAACCAAGCCATCGTTTTGGGTCAGTAAACATGCGTCCATCCATTTGTCAGTGAACAAAACAGTCTTTTTATTCCTAATGTAAGTAATAACGTGTAACGTTAACATTATTTTGGAAATGAAGAGCTCCCTCCTCGTTAAGAGATGATAAAGTTAGTCTCGCCTTGGAAAAAACAACTTTATACCAAGTGGACTTCTCACTATCTAAGTAATTGTTCTTCGCCAGTGTTTTCATGTACTCCCAAACTCCAATTCGTCCATCAAAACAGCTAGGAAAGTTCATCCGCACCGGCGATGTAATGTTTGTCCTCCCCACAGGCAGCACCAGAACCACTCTATTGACATCACTGCTTAGCTTGTGTGAAGATGGCTGTGCACTATTGGTGAAAAAGTGAATTATTTTCTGGTTTTCCAGCAATATTATAAAAACATAAAGTTTGCATTTGGTGCCATATTTTACCTTAGGTAAAAATCAAACAAACTACATTCATATTATTCCATATTTCATGTCCACTTTAAATGCTAGCAGCTGACTTAAAGTCCTCAGATGGTTCAGAACACTGCAGCTAAAATCTTAACTGAAGCGAGAAAATTTTGACATATTGCCTCGCTTTGAGCTTCCATTCATTGGTTCCTGACCTATTACAGAATTGAAAATGTGCTTGTGGCTTCATTTCTTTTCTATACCATGCTTTTCGTTCTCTGAAACAGAACTTTAGCTTTTAACTGATAAAATGTCAGTGAAACTTTTTTTTTCTGTGTGGTGTTTATTTTTTTAGTTCATAGCAGAGGCTGTTGTTTAGGTCTTTTGATGATGTTCCATGGATGTTTTTATTTCCTCTGATTACAAAATTGCAGCATGAACCAAAACAGATTTCATATCTCAGAGCTAAAATATACTTTTTATTAACCTAAATCAGTAGAGCTAAACATTATTCAAACAGTCTCATAAAACAGTATCATTGTATTTATTGGATGCAGAGTGCAAACAGAGAGGTAGCCAAGTCTAAATGAAGCAGTATTTTAGTGTGTACTGTACAGGGCCTGACCGATACATTAGTGTGTCAGTATTATCACCTGATATTGGCCTACTGCAAATTTATCTGCATCTGTGTTTATGTTCTCTACTATGTGGTGATGTTAAAACTGTTTTTGAGGCCAGAAAAAAATGAACTAGTTACTGAAAATGATGTCATTAAAGCTGGGGTACGCAATACTTGGAAATCCAGCTAGCTGTAGCATGAGACTCCTAAGGAAGCAACTCCGCTGCACCCTCACCTCCCTGTTTTTGCTCCGGCTCGCACTTTATTTTGTTCATTGTCGCTCTCTCTTTTAAATCCAGTTTGCACCAAAGATTCATGGTTGCAGGGAAAGTTGCAGCGGTGTAAACTAGTCTGTCTCAGCTTGACTCAAGCCAGCTGACGGTGTCGCCTACAGACACAGTTGTCAGCAGAGCTGAGTTTTTGAATGTAAGGCAGGTTACTTGTTACAACAGCTAATCAGCTCATAGCAGCATCACCTGTCACTATTAAGTGCAGCCAGTAGGAACTTGCGCTCTCTGAAATGACATGTGATTGGCTGAAAACACTCCATCACGGTCTGTATCCAGAGCCAATAAGAGGTGCAGAAGTCTAGTGTTCTTTCAGGCCACCTGAATTACAAAATGCTGAAAAAAGTTATTATGGTATTTTGGCCCGATGAAAGCAAAAATAAACTGCCTACCCTAATTTTATGTAGTTTGTCCGGCAGAGGGTGGTCTGTTATTTAATAACTAATAAGTTTTTGCTGTTCAGTGCACTGATGTTTGGAATCAAGTTTATTAAAATGTAAAATATCCTGCCTCAATGATGTAACCCAGGTCTCAATATGAAGTGCAATTTTATTACATGACACAATTTTCCCAAAAAACTACAAGAGTAATTGGTTTTAATAAGGTATCGGGTCAAATCAATTGTGTATTTGTATGTACCTGGGCATTCCCGTGAGAGAACTATTGCGAAATTGTTGTGAGATTGTCTCAACCAATCAGAGCAGCCGCAGGGCTTTATACCGATAGTAGCAGCTGCATGTAGATAGATGAATGGCTTGATTGCTGTGGCTTGGACAGGAGGAACCGAGCAGGAGATCTATGTGTCCGCTTGCTGGTTTGAATTAAGAGAAAGAGAGAGCGATGAACTGAACTCCCGAACTGGCTAGGTTTTTTTTCCTGTGACTCAACTGTGACAGTGAGCTAGTGAAGGATTAACTGAAAAAACCTGCTGTAATCACGTGTCTGCGTTCTATTCACTCATTCATTCTCCCATTCATCCCACACACACATACACCCTTGTTTCCAGGCTAATCCCCCCCCCCCAAGGACTTTTGTGGACTCTTTTGGACTTTTATGAACATTCTTTGAAGTGAGAGTCGGGAATCATCGAACTGCGTGAATTGCTCACACCATTTAACGTGTGTTGAAATGCGTATCAAACTGAACTGGTTGATGTGATGAATGTTGGGTATAACTGAATGAGATGAACACTGGGTTAATGAATTGATTACACCTAGGGTTAGGTATCGAGTGTATTCTAAAAGAAATTTTGAGTATGAGTGAAAGGTGCACTGAAACTGTGAAACACATCTGTAAAAGTTCCTAAAAAAAAAAAAAGGTCAACACTGAAATACTCTAATGGCCATACTTATGATCATTATATATGATATGATTTTGTGTATTGTTTGTGTATTGTTTTTTGTTTTGTTTTGTTGCTATTTTTGTTTCAATACATGGTAACAATTTTCCACCTCATTTTCTGACTCCTGAGTTTCATTGAGTTTTGTGCATCAGTTTAATCATCTCCTCCTATTTGCATCCCTAGAGTCCTCTGTGTCATACTAGTCCTCAAGCTAGCAGTTAGCACAGCTACCCTCAGTAGTAAGTACTTATTATATCGCACGTGTTACAATTACATGTCTTTGTCACAAGTATTTATTAGCCACATTCAGCTGATATTATATATTTTTTTAATATTGATTGTTTAATTGGATATCGGAATTTTTGCACTCCCTAATATCGGCAAATCCCATATCGGTCGAGCCCTAATGTTGGGTTTATGTTTCCACGTTTCTTCATCATAGCAAAGCAAACCGTCGTTATGTCAGCTCATCTTCCAGCCTCGCTATAAACACACTGACCTGAATACACCCTGTCAGTCAGTGTGTTACTGAATGTATTATCATCAGAAAGTTCTGTTCTTCGTCCCTCCTACGTGTTTTACATTCTCAGGACTCTGTGTGTGTGTGTGTGCGTATGTGTGTGTGTGTAGGTGGCATTTTGATCATGGCAGTCAGGCCCTATTCATCTCTGTGGTGTTGAAAAGGCTCCTTATTGGCACTGACCCTACATGAAATATTGTCTTATCAGCTGAGCATGAGTTGCCATAAGGCATTAGGGCTGGCACATTTCTCCCACTCCCCTCCCTAATGATCCCTATCCACAAACACAGCGCTGTCACTCCCTGTCCGCTCTGTTTACTTGATTTCTATCTTTCTATGGTCAAAACAAGGATGTCAGATCAGGTTAGTCTCCACAGATATATTTTAAACATTACTGCAGTTTTTACTTCATGGACTTTATTTATGTTTTTGTTTGTTTGTTTTTTTAAGGTGGGTACTTTATTTCCAGTTTTCATTAATAGAATTTAAATGCCACGAGTAATTGGATTAAATGTATACGGACCCTGATTTTTACAGTAAGCACTAAGACACTGAAGATACAGGTGATAACTCTAATAAAAGATGACAGAAGACATAAGAAAACAAATTAGAGGGTGACAATTTTCTCAGATGCTGTCATCCAAGGTTCAAATGGCAGCCACTGTGTTCTATTATTTATTGAGTTAGTTGATGAAATGTCATCTTTGATGATGTGCTGTTCACAGGGAAGGCTGATGTCTAAGAATTTTAACTGACACCCGTCGCCTCGCCAAAAAACATGTACTCTTCTTTAAATATTGAAAGCCTACATAAGGAGCAACATGGAGTCCTTTGTGCCTCCTGTCATTATTACACACACACACACACACACACACACACAAATGCTGGCTGGTGTAAATTAACTGGCTTGATAGCGCTCTTTTCTTGCACGCTGATTAAAGAAAATGATCTATCTTTCAGAAATAGCTTCCGCGTAGCTTTTGTGTGCCAGAAATCGCAAATATTAAACTGAACACACACGCTGATATTGAACACATGAACCTAAATTTGAACCAGCTGAAAAAATACTGATCATTGTACTTCAACTTGTGAGTGTTTTGACCAAATTCTGACTATTTAATTTAGAAATTTGTTGTAAATATGACTAAAATAAGCAGCAGAGGAGAGCCAGTGGCAAGTGACAGGATACACAGCACCATCAAAATTCCAATTTACAGAGCATGATATTGTATTTTATGTTATTCATAGGAATTTGCCTTCAGGCAACTTTGCCAGCTTAAAGTCTTGCACAATATGCGGGGCCTCCTCAAAGGGCATATTAGTGTTTGCTGTTGCATATTAATTTAGCATCTAGAATGACTGACTGGATCCAACCCACCATGCTCCTTTATGCCTGCTTCTGTTGCCCTGGAGGGGTAATATCGCAGGATTATGAGCCCTGTGTGTTATATTTATACTTCCCCCTCTTTCCACTCCTTTTTATCTCAAGCAATTATGCCTTTCACTCCATCAATCTGTCACTCAGCATCTACTTATACTTGTCACACTGTTTTGTCAGGAGACTCGTCTGTTCATTGGCTGTTAAACACTTGACTTCCTGATCATTTCTGATTTACTTTTCTGCATATGGCACACGCATGATCAGCTGTGCTTTGAGAAATGGCAATGAAATTATTATATGTACGTTGTTAAAATTAACCCAGCATGAAAATCTGATGATCTGTATATTTGATCTGGCCCAGGCTGGGATGCCCTTTGTAACAATGCCCTCCCTCATTAATCCAGGTCTGAGACAAGTGATAAGAAAAAACTGGCTTGTTTGGAACAACACTGGACTCAATGTTTTGCCCAGGGATGTTTCCACATGTGGATGGAAGGAAGTGGGGATTGGACTGCCAAATAGGGATGTTACAGCAGCGACGATTAGTTGGTTAATTGATAAGTTGAACAAAACAAAATATTCTGATAAGTGATCTGTTCTTTTGGTCATTTTTTAAAGCTAGAGTCAACAGCATTTTCCTAAAAAACCAAATATAGACTTATACAAAATTAATCCAGCTCAGTCATCATTTCTGGGCCTCTATACATGTGTGGTGGTGACTGTGTCTGAAGAGCTCTGCCCTCTGCCTGTATTTTGATGTTTTGGTTTAGTTTGGACTTTTGTGGGTGGGGAGTGGGTGTGTTTCCCCCAGCTAATGATGCCACGCAGGTGAGGAGTGGATATGAGCATATCTATATTTTAATTTATAGACTAAACAATTAGTAGAGCCAGACTGGAATATCATGATTGGGGAATTTGTTGTCCAATATAATACGATACGATATGATTCCGTACAATGTGATATGACATGATACGATGCAATACAATTCCCTTTTATTTTTTCTCTGAGGAAACTTGTCTTTGGACTCCGGTGACACATTTAGCTGCCCTTGCTTCAACATGTAATTTTTTTTTACAAAGTAGAACATAAAATGGCAAAAGTATTTATTATTTGTATTTGGTGCTATCAAAGTTAATGCGTTAATAATGCATTAGTAACGCATTATTGCAAATTCATTTTAATGCTGTTAATCTTTTTAACATATGATTAACACACAAACGTTCTGGCCCTCTGCCCGCCCCATCGTTTGGGAAATCAGGAAGCGATGCAGCCACCATCATAGACATACATACTAGAAACACAACTTAAGACAAGAAAGTGGAGGAGTAAGTATATATTCTTGACAGTATTTGTTAAAGTCTGTATTATACTGGGACACTAGTATAAGGTTACCAGTGAGTCTTAGTGGTGACGGCAACTTGAACTGCTCCATGTTCACACTGGTCAGTTGGAGTCAGATGTTAGCTACCAGGCTAGCTCCATTAACACACTGTACTTTGCTCGAATAACTCCGTAACTTGTTTTCTGACACCATGTTATAGTCTGTATTATACCGGGACACTGTTACAGTACTGTCTGACTCAGGAAGGTAGGGTGAGTGTTTAATGTGACACTTATGAATAACAGTCAGTAATGGGGCGCCCAGTAGCTCGGTTGGTGGAGCGGGCGCCCCATGTGCAGAGGCTTTGTCCTCGTCGTGGCGGCTATGGGTTCGATTCCGCCTCTGGCCCTTTGCTGCATGTCATTCCCCCTCTCTCTCCCCTGTTTCCTGTCTGCTCTTCAGCTGTCCTATCTGAGAGATAAAGGAACAAAAAGCCCAAAAAATATCTTTAAAAAAAAGAAAAAAAAAGAATAACAGTCAATAAGACACGGAGACAGGACTGAAGGAGCTATGAGCAATCCAGCCCTGATCGCAACAGACTAAACATAGCAGAGCTCCGAGTGCAAGGTCAAGATATAAAGGGCTTTTCACGCTGCCATGCGGCAACTATCCTGAAAACTGCCTCGCTGCAGGAGGATTCCCCCAGAAAGTCAGGCGTTTTTAAAAGCGGCTGCTACCACTGTGATCCAAAGCAACAGTAACAGGGAGGTGCTTTGGTGAAAGACTTGATGCTGGGACAGCAATGCACGCAGGGCTCAAGTTACCAACGGTTTCAACATATTTGGGTTATTTAACTGTTATCCATTCTGTAAAAATGTTGTGCCATTTACTGATTTTCTTTTGATTTCTTGTATGACAGTAGAGCTGAGTTGTACAGCTCAGACAACAACCGCTCCTCCGTGTTTGCTTTCAGATCCAAGATGCTGCTATCCGCTGCTTGCTGCGTTGTTTAAACAGATCGAGTAAAAAAAACAACAAAAAAACTATCGATATTTCATCCTGCTGCTTTTCTAGCAATGAGAACGACAGGAACACATGGCTGCAGTTGATAAAGTACGTTTAAACGAATAAAAAACAAGTTTTGCCTTTAGAGAGTGGGTGCTAAGGTTATCTTGCAGCCACTCGCTAAAGACCGGAGGTCCACTTTGCACGGCCCGTTCGATTTGATTGGCTGTCGCCCAAAGTTCAACACGGAGAACTTTAAGCGGTTGGGCAAAATCTTTGCGCGTTCACATGGGTGTCAACCGCTTAATGGTCCTACCACTGCAGTTTAAACCGCCTCCCCTCTGCCACCCTTCCATCACTGAAATGACCTGAGGTGGTGAGTCACCACGTGGCGGTGTGATGTCATTGTTTTGCAGTGCTGCGATAATAATAAACATGCATTTGCATAAAGCAAGCAAATTTGCCCACCCTCATGTTGATAAGCATTTTAAAAACTTGAAAAATATCCCTTCAAGGTACATTTAGAACTCAATAAAAAGATAACTATGGAAATCATGCCATTATTCGCAGTTTAAAGTTTTAATCGATTGACAGCACAATTTTTATTCTTTATCAATACAGTCAGCAGCAGTTGGTTAATACTAAACATCACTGATTTTTATTTAGCTTTTTTATTTTCATTACTTTTTGCTCAGCGTTCATTTCTACAATAAGTTGAAATTGTGTAAAAATGTTCAATATTCTTTAACAAAGTTATTTGTTTAGGAAAGCAGCCCTCTTTGCACAGTTATATTTGTTCAAGTTGTTCACCAACTCACATGGAAAAGGTCTATTTTCACTCCAGCTCAAAATTCACTATATTGGCAGCCATATCAGTGAATATTTCCCCCCTAAAATCATCATTGGTATCAGTCATAAAAATCCCATACTCATGCTCATTTAATAGTGATACAATCCGCAGATTAATCAATAATAGAATTAATATTAAGTTGCAGCATAGATGATCAGCTCTGTTACATGAACCACAACTGTTCCTCAAAAATCTAATGACAGAAAGTTCGATCAGATCAGATAGTTTGATCAGGCATTGTTGAGAAAACTAAAGGAACACACTGACATTGTTGCTATTAACCAAAAAACTACATTTAGAGTGTAAGTGCATCATGGTCACCAGTCTTATTGAAAAGTTATTTTTTGCCATGTTGATGTGGCCCCATATGGCTGTACAGGTGTGAGGGGAGAATATGTGAGGAATCTATCACTACTGTACTGCAGTGGCGCTAGTTATTTTTGTTTGTCCCATCCTCTTTGGTAGAACACGGGGGGCTCAGGGAGCTCGCTGAGCAGAAAATATGTGAGTGGAGGATCAATGGAAAACCACATAAAATGTGCATGTGCATGAAAGAAGACAAACTGCAAACAAAAACAGACACACCTTCATCTCATGGAGACGCACACACACACACACACATGCAAACATTATAAATACACAGCATAAGCCCAGGTGGATTTGGTGCAAGCTGTTTTCACTGGCAGCAACCTCCCCCTCCGCAATTCCCCCCATCCCCATCCCAGCCCTGTTCAGCAAAGCTGTCACAGCAGCAGCACTCATAATGAAGGGTAAAATATTTTATTCAGATTTATTAATTTGAAAATGAAGCATGCCTGTCGACAGAGGGACAGTTCTTCTCAATCTGTCAACGCGGAGCCACTCGGCGCTGACACCAGGATTCATTTGTCTTGTCGGCTCTGACAGTCGGATTCTCCCAGTGCTCTACGGAGAGGGATCGCCCAGGGATTTTTTGAGCTGGATAAAACACATTCCGACAAGGAACAGCCTCTTTATTAATGCAAATTAGGCCAGAAAAATTCCAGCAACAGCTACTTGGCTCCAGAGCCCTGGCTTCCATTCTCTCTCTTTTTTTTTTTTTTTTTTGGGGGTGGGTGGGGGGCTGGGGGGATGGAGTGTTAATAAAAGCAGCCTCCGAGTGTTTGTGTGAATAGGGCCTGCAGGAGGACCTGTCACACCGCAGCTGTGACACTCTCCACACACACACACACACACACACACTCACACACACACGGGACTGAGACCAAATTTTGGAGCCTTTCCTGCACATTAAGGTCTCCTCTCCAGGTATCTCACAACAGCAACAATGAGCATTTCTAACATTCAAAGTTAAATTTTTCAAAAACATCGCAGAACGAGATTAAAGTCATGTGGTTTGGAATTTTATGTGCGTTAACACAGTCAAGCCACACAACGTAACTTTGGCTGCGACCCGTGGCTTGGAAAAACAAAACCAAATGATGCACATTCATACGTTGCACAAAACAGAAATTTTAGTAAAACTGAGTTATATTTTACAGAGAAAATGTCCTCTGGTTTTCCCTCTGATGTCTTACAACTGCTCCGTCTATCTGTAGCCTTTTATTTAACGGAACTGTCCCCAACAACTACCTGCCTCTGCAGCTGCAACTTCGGTCTGCAGGCTGCCTACATGTTGCTTTCAGGAACCTCTGTGATCACAGAGTTGAGGCAGAGCAGTC
>JAPQLA010000020.1:28013383-28031174 GCA_029822935.1 Naso vlamingii
TTGAAAATAAAAGTAATTGTGGCTGAATAATAGTGATTCATATTGCACATTTTTTATTTGTTTTTATTTGTTTTTTTTCCTGAAAAACCAAAATTTATTTTTGTGGTCATTTGCTACCCGCCCCGGCGTAGCTCATTTTTACCGCATCTGTTAATTTATTTTATCATAGATATTTTTTCACCCTTTACACAGACTTTTTGCGGGTTACTTGTCGGGACCCGGTGCCGGTCTCTAGTGTGATTTACAGGCCAACAAATCACAGAATTTCAAAATTGTAATCCATTACACTACTCGTCACTGAATAAAAGTGTTACCTACCCATCCTTGACTTGACTGTAATACAATGAACAACTACAGAACACTGTTATATAACAAAGTAACTGTGTTAGCTAAAGTGGCTCTGTCTATCACAGGGCTTGTGTATCTGCTGGTTGTGTCCCAAGCTTCCTCAGTTTATCCAGCCACACTTACATTACTCTTCATCCTTGTTCTGTGAGGTGCATGTGAGATGCCTGTGATACTCTGCTGTGACAGTGGTTGAGCAATGGCCCTGTCTTGTTCTGGGGCCCCTATTGAAGCACAGTTCCCCTTTGTTCTGTGATGTATTGATCCATTCAGACCTCCTCCCGCATGTACTCCACTCGTGCTCACTCTGCTCAAACTAGTTTGTGCCATGGATCTCTGTGTAGCGCTCGCTTACACACGGCAGCCAGGGAGAGAAACTCCGCTAAAATCCAGCCTGCAAAGACTGTTTTCTTCTCTCCTGAGATGCCTTATTAAGTAGTTAAAACCTGAACATTTATTTTTTTAGCTTTCAAACTTTTTGCTGTCTATTACATCATCTTCATGCTTGAAAGACCTGATGGTTTGTGCCAATGGATTTGCACATTCATGTCTCCACAGGAATGGATTATACTCTAATGTAAAAACATGTAGGATTGTCAGACAAGGGCTCAGTTTTGCATCTCAAAGTGTTCATGTCACATTCTTTTATCTGACATAAAAAGAAAACAGAAAGGGAGCCAGCTGCTGTCACTAATTGCCAGGTCACTCAGGTATAATCTCAGGCCTGAAATGTGTTCTGTGCAAGTACGTGTACGCAGATGCCGAGCTGCATTCTGAGCGCTGCAGCCAGAGATGAGGACTTGCACTTGAGACTTGGACTCCAGTCGCACACGTTTTCTTTTATTCCTTCTGTGTAGTAGGTTCAGCAGAACACATTGCTCCACAGACGCCATGTTTGTTTACGACTGTGACCATGGCAACACAACGCCATATTCTCTTGTGTTTATATTCCCTTCCTTCAGGATTGGTATTAATGTGCCAGCTGGGGCACTACATTGGCATCTGCTAGAGGTGTGAATCGTCACTGGTCTCACGATTCAGTTGCGGTTCACTGGTCAACGATGAATGCAAAACAATTGATGCATCTCAATGCATCACATCTTAAATTTTCTATATTACTGCACAGCGTACATGACTAGTTTTATGTTAATTAATACAAGCATAAATCTGAACTCCCTTTTATTTAGAAAATGCTTGCTGAATTTACACAATGTCCTCCACATATTGGTTTTTGATTTGTGGAGCTGTGCATCCCGTTCACTCACTCAAGACAGCGCAACAGTGGATAGCAATAAGTTGGTGGCAGTGTGGCTTTTAGTCCATCAGTAAAACCACTGAAAAAGAGAAGCATCCTGTTGTCTCAGAGAGAGAATGTAAACAGGATGTTGGATATTTTGTTGGCTGCTAAATTTAAGAGAGTTCAAATAAAGGAAAAAGTGAATGTGTGTATGTGTGTGCGCGCTAACAACAAGTTGGTAGCAGCAGCTCAACACAAGCAAAGCCGTTAACTCAGCTAAAATTTAACGGCTTAATCGCGGCACTGCTAACAGCAGGAGCTAATCTAACGGCTGCGCTCACGCTGAGCTGCTGCCACCTCTTTTTGGTCACTTAGCTGCTGTCGGTATTGATTGCGCATGTTAGTGGATAAGCGTCAATGTTAATTTTATACTCTGACAATTAAGGTTTGCTCCCTCATCCAGAAAAGTAGGCATATTGGAAAGTATTTTTTGAGTCTGTTGTTTTGTGTAGGCGGCAAACTCTCGATCACGCCGTGTCTCTGCACGGCATGCAGAACCTTCCACGTCTACATCGAGATGCATCTTACAATGAACGTCTGTGTTTGCCTACTTGCATGGACCATGTTTCAGGCTTCACTTGCAGCCAAAATGACTTATCAGTAGTTTGCACAATAAAAAAGAAACTCTTATTTATATTAAAATCACAATAAATGTTAAAGCAAACAAGTCACCTCCTTCTTCCTCCAGCTCTATCGCCATCGTTCACTGCACTGCACACATGTCTGCAGTGTTGTATGTTTTAAAACAGGCTGGTTTCTCAGACCAACCGTATTCAAATCAGAGAGGGTTAAGTGCATAAATCCGCTCCGTTAGTGCTGCCTCCACGCAGGCCAAGAGCCGAGCAGGATGAAAGGGAGGATTTATCTTCACAGCCTCATCACATGGTGTGACCCGGGGCCTGGAGCAGAGAGGTCTTTCTCTCAGGTGCCATGGAAACCAGCCCACCTCTGACTGCTCGTCCTGTCCTCCAGCCACCCTCTGTGCTTTTCCCTGTGTAGATATCAAGCCTGTTGAATGTCTGAGTTAGTTTTAACAAAGATTATTCTTTAGCTGTGAAAACTCTGTAGAGTTTTAACTCTTCTATTGATGTGCTACACAGCTGAAAACATGTTGCACCTTAAAGTAGCTGCAGTAAGTTTTTAATTGTTATAAAACAATAATACTGATGCTTGTATTCAGCAAATAAGACCAGCAGCCAGAAGACTGGCTACTTCCTCACCCTGTCTGTTGCAGGCCATATTTTGGCCTTTGTCATGGCTCAAAAACTGCAATTCACAGAAAAGTTTTATCTTATCTTGATCTTCAGCAACTTCAGTTATTCTTCACATCTGATATGTTACAATCCAATGAAGAACCATCCCAGTGTTACTACAGGTCATCGTCCTTTGTTAACATCCGTCACATAGGTTACATAAACCCCGCCCATTTTTCCCAAAATGGCTTAATCTGTGAGAAATGGTGTTTGTTTACATTTTGTCCATATTCAATAAACGTTACAGAAAGGAGCTGAAAATGTGTGACAACATTAGTTAAAAAGAACGTCTGTGTCAAAATTGTTCTTCACGCTAATATTCCAGCTGGTAAGGCAGCGCTTGGAAGAAACTATTTTTCCAGGCGTAATAATTTTGGTCCCCACTGCTCCCAGCTCCCCTCTCTCTCTTGCTCAATGATTTTTGATTTAATGAACAAATAGACGTTCTCTTTAGAAGGGTGAATTACCTATACCTAGCAATTTTCACGTGTACTATAGTGTTTCTATTACGTTTCAACATGAATGGCAGTGAATGAGCTTTAAAAATGCAGCCTGACATCTATCAATGTAAACACACGATCACATTTGAACAACTACACTTGTAGAAGAAAGGGGCGATCTCTGCTAATGGAGACAAATCAAAAATAGACTGGTATGCTCCTTTAAAGTTGTGCGTGACATAAAATGATTAAATTCCAGTTTTTGTTATCTTTGCTGTCATCGTGACCGTAAACTTGGTCTTTGTTGTATCTTAACTGCCACATCTGTTGTCACTTTTTCTCAGACAGCTTCAGGTGTGCTCTCAAAACTATCCTGATGGAGTGGAGTTAAACCTGATTTGCATGCAGTCCAGAATGATTAAAGCAGATGCAATCAGATTTTTGATGTCCAACAAATATAAAACAATTAATCTAAAGATGTAAATGAGGCTTAAATGCCCTGTGATGGTCTGTCCACAGTAAACCTGACCTTTTGCCCTGTGCAACTCAAACCTGCCAAGAATGAATTCACTTTCAAAATAACATAATTGTAATAATAATTAAGTGACAGCATTTTTAAAATGAAACAAAGTTTATGTACCATTCAGACATTGATATTTCCTCATGTAGGCTTGAACTAATTTATGGCAAACTTCAGCCGATAATAAATAAACAAGAAAGATTTGACTGAGTATTTAAAAACTGATTAGGCCATGCACTCATTTAAATAGATGCCTGAATGGAAGCAATAAATGATATAATGATAACCCATTTGCTTTCACAATTAATTAATTTCTTCTTATATATTGCATCATTCATTTGTTTTGTTCATTTCCAGTCCTGTTTATCTGTTAACAGCAGCTCTGGAGGGTCTGCAGCACAGAGGTGTGAAGGCGGGCGCTGCTGCTCTGTCCCACACCTGGACGTTATATTTGCCACTGCTGTTCGACTCTGCCTTTGTTACTTTTAATAACTGTGACGCTATCACAGAATCACGTGAGTGTGGAAGGGAAATTCATGTATGCTCTTCACGCTCCACAAAAAAAACGCTTATCATCTCTGCTGCAAATTAAGCATTTTACAGGACGTCTATAAGCATTTCCTGTTTTATCACCAGTCAGCATCTGATCGTACATCAACCTCGCAGTGAGTGGACGAAGATCAGCTCTGTGATTTGTTTTCCTTGCCATGTAGCTTGAAAGTCTGGGCTTATATTTAGATTTCTAAATGCCTCGCTAACGTAACGTAGCAGATGTTGGGGAGTCGTATGGATGTTGCTGTAACAGAGACCCCCTCAGGTATTCTCATTATTCTTCTACTGAGCAGATGGCAGGAAACTTACCACACTTACCATTATCCATCATACATATTCTGCTCCCAATTTACATAGCCGCTGCTTCACAGGAGCTCCTGCAGGGAGAGTACCAAGCTCCAGGATCGCACTGCGGCTCCACCTGAGGTTTGAGAAGACAGTCTGAGGTGTCACTGCTGCTACACCTCAAACTCAAATATGCTAATAGTTGTTCGGGGAAATTCCAATGGGTGCGTCCCAGTTGTATGTTCTGAAATGTGAGAAAGGAAAATCTACAGCTTGTTGGATTTTAAATAATTTAACATCAATCAGGAAAAGTTTTTAGTATGAAGCAGGCTTAATCGGATGGTAAAATTGTGGCTTTTAAGGTGGTCTGAGTGTGGAGTCTGGAGTGTTTGAAAAAACAGCTCGTCACCCATTAAAGTTTCAGAATTGATGTATTTATGTGTTCAAAGTTCATAAATATGCTGCTAAATGGATTAGCCTTTAGCCTGAGACTTTTAAGAGACAGATCACTTTAATCATTTTAAATTGAAAAGGTCTAACAAGAAAGATGGCACATGTCCCGCCTCTTCTCCCAACAGCCAATTGCGTCCTTTGTTTACAGTCAAACCAGGAAATCAGCCAGCTGCATTATTGTACTGTGGCTTAGAGAGTTACAACAGAACTTGCGCATCTAACCTGCTGAAAGAAAATGTTTTTAAACCTTATTTTGGGGCAAGGTCACCGAAATTTTTCAGCAATTTTTATCAGAATTGACTGCTGATGCTATTCATGTCACGGTGATCACTGAGAGTGAAGTTATATCTCTCTCCCCGTTCATTTAGATATGGCTCTGGTCTTCTTCGTCTGCAGTCGCTGCCCTGGGGTGTTGCCAAGATGGCTGCCGAATGGCACGACTTGCCCATAAGGACTTTGTTTAACCTCAAATTAGGAAACTCATTTTGTCATTTAAAGATCCTGAAAACTTTTATTCTCCTATTTTGTTAATCAGCCTCTTACTTCGAAGTTGACACATGATTGAGTTTTATGATGAGTTTTCTGTATTTGTGTTCGTGTACGTGCTCCTCTTGCTCCTCTCGAAGTGTATGAGCCCCCTTTGAAAAACATTATATCATGTACTTAAAGGTACCAATCAGGATTTAGAAACATCTGAGTCAAAGTCTTGCAACATTTGTGACCAGCAGAGTTTTAAAAACCCCTTTTGGGAAAAGTTTCATTTTGCATTGACTGTAGCAGTGCGTGTGGACAAAAGTGGTACTGTCGACTGCCATAAAGATCTTGTCTAGTGCACGTACTTCGAGAGGAGCATTTGTTTTGAAAGAGAGGGAAAGAAATGCACCACATATTTACACAATACCAGATCAGCCAAAGCACAAAATATTTAATCTGAAGAAAAAAATCTTCCTGCTTCCAACCATAGAAAGTAAAAAAGTGAAGAGCGGATCGATCATGCTCTTAAACAACAAATAGTTTCTTCCAGTTTGTGTGCTGTAAAGCGTTTTGTAACGTTTCCACTGACTGAGTGGACCGGGCAAAGGCACTGTGAAAGACAGGATAGCAATCTCCAGTCTCCTCGCCAACGGTCTCATGCTGATGCTGATGGCTGTGTGGACTGCACTACCTTCTGGATCAATAGATCACACGTCTGACCTGTAGACTGTGCTCCTGGACTCATGCACTCCACTTCTTTCTGGATCTTTAGACTCTCATAATCCAAGATGTAGCAACTACATTGTTATTGTTTTGTTGTTGTGTTCCATACATGTGACATCTATCTTACATCTGTTCATCCTAGGGAGAGGGATCCCTCCTCTGCGGTTCTCCTGGAGGTTTCTTGTTTTTCTCTGATTCTTGGTGAGAGGGTCTAAGGACAGAGGATGTCACACCTGTGCAGTTTGTGAAGCCCCCTGAGACAAATTATAATTTGTGATTTTTGGCTATAGCCTACAAAAATAAATTTGATTGATTGATTGATGTCGGTAAGATGTGAGACATCGGTATTAAATTTAGATGCTTTATAACCAGTTTAAAGTTCCTTGCAGTGACTTAAAGTGAAAAACTGGAAAAAGTAATACATGAAAAATTTTTTTTTGTTTTTTATCAGACTTTAATTTGTTATTTGGTCATTAACATTTAAAGACACTCTGATTTTCTGATAACTAGTGTTGCCGACTGATAAGTTAGTGGCTTAAAGTAGAAGTAGATGAGTTCTATGGATCTCATTAGATGCACACGCAATTTAGCTCTACTTCTCAACTCTCTCATGCAGGAAGTTCAAAGTTTATAACTTTTGTGCTTTTTCTGTTTCAGTGCATTGAAAATGCAAGTCAGCACTGTCTGAGGAAATGGATGACGTCAGCCTTCATTCAGGAATGAGGATTAGAAATCGTCCAACAGCTGCTTTGTTCACCTGATATGGTACCATAGGACTACTTCCTCTTTATCAATGAGTGCAGTGGTCGCCATTTTGACGCTGATGATGAGGATGTTATTGCTGATGTGGACGACTTTCTGGAGGTCCAACATGTGACTTGTGCTACGTTTTCTAAAATTAACTCCACCTGCTGCAGGCCATGAACTTATCATTCACCCGGCAGGGCCGGGCGATATAAGGATAATATATCAAATTGAGATATGAGACTATATGTAGATCAAAAATGGAATTGTGTTAATATTTTTCCAAAGCACCAGTCGTCATATCTACAATATTGTTACATCAGAGAGGGAATGTGGTCAAAAACATTGTGATGTTAGATTCTGTCTCCCAGCTCTAGCATCAATGAAGTGCTTTTGACGTGATTTAAAAATATCCCGATATATTTCGTGGATCGAGATATAGCCTAAAAATATTGTGATATAATATTTAAGTCACATGGTCCAGCCCTTCCTCATAGCACTGTGGAGCAGCGTTCCTCTGAGTGGGTTTGTATGTTGTTTGTTCTGATGCATGTGCAAAACCACAGGAGTGATGCACTTCACGTTTTTGATGATAACTTTGTGTTCTTTCACTGATTTACAAGAAATGCCAAAATGTGCCAAAAAGCAGGGAAGAAAAAAAACGACTTCCAAGAGAACATGAAGGTAAACAATGTAGTTTTCAAAATTATTATTATGTTTTATAAGAATGCTTTTAACACATTTGTAAGACATTGAAATGTTTGGATGAGATTGTGGAAACGTAAAGAGGAACTTGGTTTGTTAGAAAAAACTGCAGGCATCTTAAATGTTTTAAAGAAATCAAGTCTTCAGGCACTTGAAATTTCTTCCATATCAAATGTGTTTTTCATTTCACTGGATTTCTGACCTGTGCATTAGCTGGGATTGGTGTCGTTTACAGAGGGAAATGTTTCTGTCAAGATGAATTCACAGCAGGGAGAAAAGTCACTGGTAGCCTTCAACATCTCGTTTAACTGCGGTCGCTCTCAATAAAACACTGTGGCACTCTGAAGCATTTACATACGTTGCTTATTATGTGTGTCACACATGTATACATCCAGGCTGATGATTTGCACAGCACTGTTCATACTGAAGTTCCAAGCTTTTTTTTTTTTTTTTGCCCCTCCTTCTCCACCTCCTCTCTTCCCTCTGAATGGCTCTCAGTGGTGGAGGGGAGCGGCGGCAATGAGGCAGCGCTGGGCCTGAAGGGCACTTTTCAGCCTGGCCAGACACACTCGGGCCTTGCTGCTTGGCTGCGCAACATGGGTCACCGCCTTACATTAGGAGGACCCTGCCAAAGTCAGCCAAGCGAAGCCCTGCAACATACCTGAAAATGAATGAACAAAGTCGATGTTCCAGTGCCGCCTGCAACAAGAGAAGCTGTAGGATTCTGCTCATGTTTCCACCTGGTATCAGAGTGAGTTATACTAAAGGTGTTTTTTATGAGGTGTCTCATCAGTGGATGGATTTTCCAGCCATAAATCTCCAATCGCATTAGCTGTCTAATAATTATATTAAATGAAAGAGCTGGCCAGTAGTTTTGATTAGTGTGCCTCACATCTTGGCACTGCATGGAAATGAAATGGTCTCCTGTGGAGCCAGCGGTGGCTCATACTGAGGTCAGAGGGGGAGACTGAAGCAGACCTCTTGTGTCAGCCACGATTATTTATTTGCAGTTCAGGCTCTATTCATCACCATGTTGCCACTCCGGAGCCTCTCCCTGCTTGTAAGGCAGCAGCCACATCTCCCAGCTTCTCCTCTGCATCCCACCTTTACAGTCCAATGATCGACGTTTCATGAGAGGCACCTCAAGGTGGGGCTAAATGGTCTTATATTCCCAATCATGTCGCGTAGGCGGAGTCTGGCGCTCACGCTCTCTGCTATGCTGCTGCCGCCTGCCCAGCCTGACTGTACTGTAGGCTCCATGACAAAAGCAAGGGGATGGAGTGAGTGAAATTAATCCACAATTCTTGTTTCTCACAGCCACTTTTTTGTCATTTGGCAAGAACAGGAGGTTTTGGATCACCGTGCCACATTACAAGCAAATGTGTCCTGGTTCACGCTGGTAGTAGAAACCAGCAGCCTGCTTTTACGCACACACTCCTCCAGTGAAGGCAGCAGCAGTTCAGATCAGATTTCACATCCAGCTCCGACCAGCTGAGAGAGAGACAGGCAGAGAGCAGGAGGACTCGTATCTCCGCTTTCCCCTCCGACACCCCTCTCTCTCTGCGCGGCGAGTGCCACAAAAAGCCCCTGCGAGGAAAAACCGAGTGCGCGGCGCGAATACAGAAGCACCACCGGGATCTTTTCCCCTCCTTTTCTTCTTTTATGTATTTTTGCAGGATTTTAGCAGCGAGAGCGCCACAGAGAAGAAGATAAGAGCGAGAAGCAGAGATGGACGAGCAGCCGAGGTTGATGCACTCTCACACGGGGGTAGGCATGGCAGGGCACCCCGGCCTGCCGCAGCATATGCAGGAAGGCACCGGAGGAACGGACGGCGACGGGAGAAAGCAGGACATTGGAGACATTTTACAGCAAATTATGACCATCACGGATCAAAGTCTGGACGAAGCCCAAGCCAGGTAAAGATACGAGCCACTTCAGCGTCAGGAGGCGGCGGCAAAGTAGAATTTATAAAAACAAAAAAATTAAAAAGAGGTTGAAAGAAAAATAATAATTAAAAAAAAAATTATTATAGTTTCTAAATTTCCTACCCAACGTGTATGAAGGGAAATGTAAATGTAAGGGCTTTGCACATCAGAGAAAAACAGTGTAAAAGCAAGATGGTTCGTCTGTAAATCACTAGTTTGCTTCACACTGAAAATAAGTCAACAACCGCGCGCCGTGAAGAGAAAATCAAAGTGCATGAATGTGGTGTTTTATTACTGCGACCTGCCAACGTGTCGCCCACTGACTGTCATGTTAAAGCACTTTACACACGAAAAGAGACCAGATGTTTCCACGCGACAAAACAAACAGGCTGCACAAATTTGATAATAATAATAAAAAAAGAAATATAATTACTGAGTAACAGTTCATGCTCTTTTAAGTCTGTTTCCTGAATATCTGGCACATAATTTCACATTTCATCCATCTTGTGAATTCCACATTAAATCCAGTGATGCTGTACGTGACTGAATAAAGTTTTAAAAAAATTAATTGCTATATTTTATTGATGAGGGTGGTCAGAAGAAAAAGGAATTGTATAATTTTATTACCAAGCACAGCACAATATCTGTAAGCTAAATAAAATGTTTCTTTGTGTGAAGGTAAATGGAAACAGGTTGGAGCACGTGTGTACAGCTGTTATGATGAATTTGAAAATATACTGCCTGTAATTGAACTGTAGTATTCATATAAATAAATAAATATGATGAATATTTTTTTAGATCTAATTTTTGCAGGTTTTCTCATGAAGCAATTTTTTTTCTGTTGCAGGAAACACGCTCTGAACTGTCACAGGATGAAGCCAGCTCTTTTCAATGTCCTGTGTGAAATTAAAGAAAAAACAGGTACGTTCATATTAATCCTGCACTTTTATAAGAGAAGCTGAACAGTAACTGTTGATGTCTCCATCATGTCTGCAAGAAACACTCAAAACCTCCTCCAGCAGTTTAAATGAACACAAAGCTGCACACTTTTATTTTTTTGTTTTGTTTTGTTTTTGTTTTGTTTTGTTTTGTATTTTCCTCTGATGGAGCAGCTGAACAAAAAGAGGCACGGTGCAGCTCTGTGTGGACTACTTTACCATCAGAGGCTGATTTGCTATTCACACTCAAAGTCACAACCTGATGTTGGATTTTCAGTCACAACACAATTCGCCATATAAATTTCGCTGACATATAAGACATGCGTTTCCTCCTGCAGCTATAAAGTCTGCGCGTTTTAACTATTTCACAATAGCAACTGTGGACAATTACCTCGAGCGGTCCCTTTCAATTATCGTGTCAAAATATGAATGAGGTTTTTTGATGCTATTGTGGAATAATAGATAGTATTGAGCAGAATTGTCACGAGCACGTTGACGTCTCCCCTTGTGAGTTAACTGTCAAGTCTGGTGAATACGTCTCTTTCTATTCTGTATTGTGCCTCTCTATTAAAGCAGTTGTGAGAGAGCATGTCAGCAGAATAATTGCTCGGAGAGAAATAACGTAACGCAGGAGGCGTGAGTCATGTTTCCAAATCATTTTCCTCGTGACATTCTGGAAATTGGCACAGATAGAATTCAGTGCACTTCAGACTGATAGCGTGCATCTGATGTGCTGCAGGACTCTTGAAAACTTCACCCTGTTGAGATATTGAGTCGCCAAAGCTGCTGCGAGAGGCAGCTCTGTCTGTGTGTCTCACACTCATTAGTGCATGAAATCAAACAGAGTGGATGGGGGATGAAGAAGGTGTGCTTTTATTGTCCCCAAAGTTGCACTTGCTCATACTCGACCTTTGTGGCGATTTTTCATTGTTCCTGGTGGGTGACGAGGTTCCACCCTCGCCTGGTGCTCTCATGGATGTTTTCATTGAGGTTTCCATTGAAGCTCACCTCGCTGCCCACCCCCAAGCCTGGCAGTTTATCTTGAATCGGCCGCTGCCTCAGGAGGGAGCAGGGGGCCGTTTGAAGCCTGTTGGCTCACTCTGCTTTTTGTTGTCTTGGTAGGTTTTTTGGAGGGGGAGTGACACTGTTATGCGTAGTGTTTTACTCCCTGGCGCTGCTCGGAGTTCATCCAAAGTTCGGCTCTGCTGAGAGTACAAAGTAACTTGGACCTCTTCCTGCCTGCACACCCAGTCTTTTCTCTTTCAGCTGCTGACCTATAAATACAAGGTGCAGCTCAGGCAGCTTCAGATCTGATGCTCGTCTCACTTTTTTACACGATAGGCTTTGCTGTTCAAACAGTTTCTTTAATTCAGCTGTAACTTTAAGATGGATTCCTTGTGTTATACATGACTTTCAATTAACAGCACACAAACCTGGAGAGTTAATGAAGTATACTCTTCCCTTACAGCCATGGTGCAAAAACCATCATGATCACCTCGGTGAAGAATAACGAGGTTCAAACTACCTGAACTTGTTATTGAATTTATTGAGAATTTAAAAACTGTTAAAACTTTGTGTGTTTGTACTTAATATGTAAAAAAAAAAGCTGCATCATTTTATGCAGACTTTACTCTGCCGTCATGCCATAATTTGACACTCTGTCTTGGAAAACAGACTTAAGAAGATTCTGAAATTAAACCCCCTACATACTGAATCAGGAATCACTTTTGAATCAGAAATCATTTTAAATCAAGAATCGATTTTGTATCCAACCGTGAGATGCTGAATGATTCACACCTCCATGCTCCTCCTTCTTCAGTAATAATAATTAATACTTGTAAATAATTTTTCACTCTCCTTGTGAGCTCACAATGTGGCGATGTTCACCTCCAAACTGTCCTAATTTTATTTTTAAATTTAAATTTTACCAAATTTCTGGAAATAATTTTAGTCTTTAATTGAATATCAAAAATTATGGACTTATTTAAAGTTCGTGGAAAATGTTGCAGCTTGTTGCTCCCTCTGCTGGAAGGTTTCCCCCGAAGGTTTAAATAAAATATCTGCAAAAGTGGCTTTCAAGGATTGAAAAATCTGTCTAATTTAATTTTTTGAATTTATAGAATTTAAATTATGCTTATGATGGTCTGTGTTGAGTTTAGTATCTTGATTACAGCTCGGAAGTGGGTGCTGCATTAATTAAAAAAGTCCATTGGTTTTCAGGTTTTCGTTCTTTAGACAAACCTTGAATTTAAGTTTTGACAGAAGGATGAAAATTAAAAAATAATTAATGCAACTTGATTTTAATGCTTTATAAGTAATTCTAAGCTATCCCAAATTACAGACAACATTGGCTGTAATTTACTTTGCTGCTTCTCAAAATGTTTAGTTTTATTTTGTGTTATTGACACTCTGTCAGCATGTTAGGAATTCAAACTGATGTCATATATAGGAGACAGTATTAAATGCGCTTGTCTCCTCGTTTTGAAGTTCCACCTTTAAGTGTTTCAGAGCACACTGAAGCGTCTGAGCGCGACAGCTTTAGCTGAGCTGCTGTTACTTTGTCCCAGGTCTGTGAGTGCAGCAGCGTCACTGTGTTTCCACAGAGCTGCTGCTGCTTGCATGTGTATATTTTCTGTCCCCGGAGCAGCTGACAGCACCTGCACGACACAATGCCAGTGTTGATCTAGGGCCTGAACTTGTGACCTGCTCTGTGTATTTTTACTGGGATGAAGTGAAGGATGGCCAACAGAAATATTGTGCAGCATAAACAAGCACAATGGTTCAGCAACACCCTGGAGGAAGGGACAAGGAAGGAACACTTTATTTAAACCAAAGTCTCTTTCTTCTTCTTCTTCTTTATTTTTTTAAATCTTTTTTTGACAGTTATCAGCTTTGTCTCTTTATTCAGTTTCATTCCAGGAATATTTGGGTTGTCTTTTTTACTTCAAAGGAATGCTGTTTTTCAGACACTGTGCAAGATTCTGCGTGTGCGGAGTAATGCATTCCTGTGAAGAGACGAAGCATTAAATATATAAAGCATATTAATTATGTTACTCAGTGTGTCCAAAATGTGGAGCAAAGGTAAAAACAGCGTGTGTGTGTCAGTGTGTGTGTGTGAGTGTGTGCGTGTGTTAGCATCGGTCCTAGCAACAGCGATTTGCTCTGTTATGAGTTTCTCACAGAGACGTTCCAAAAATATATCCAAACAATATGAGTGCACTGCTGCTGCCTACGAAGCCTCATCGTTCCTCTCACTGCGTCTACATCAGCAGGCTGGTAAAGAAAGACAGAGACTTGAAATGATGTGACGCAATTCAATCCAAGTTTACATTTTCTGTATGTAATCCATACTTTCTCTCTGTTTGCTCTAAGTCTTATCTGTCAGTTATTTTATGATTGATGAAAAGGCCTTTTTAGATAAGCAAATACTTGACAAACTGATTTGGAAAATGAGCCGCCTTGACCTCTGTAAACACTTCACCAACATCATAAATCTCCGGCAGTGTCAAACAAAACCACTCCTTGACTGAGCTGCTCAGCGAACGTGCTGCTCTGACTTGCTGTTTAATTTTTTTTCCCTCAACCTCAACAAAAGGCCAGCGTTCTTGTGGCCCGTGTTTGTATAGTGTTGGGTTTCAAGCCTGGGGGATCCTCCATTTATAAAAATGACTAGCCAAGTGATGTAATGTTATTTTTTGAAGGGTGAAAATAGGGTGTTTTACGGAGGGCAGCCGAGTCGTGTTTGACAGGATGAAATGAGCCAGAGGTCTGATTATGGAAGGTGTGTGGAAGCCTACACTGCATTGACTTGTCAGTCCATTCACATACTTGGCATCTGCCTATTTGTATTACAGAGGCTGAACTGAGCTCGGCCCTGCACGTCACTGTGCAAGCACTTTGAAGCAGCCTTCATGGCAATCAGGTGAAATCACACGAGATCAAATGTAATGTGATCCGGTGTCGTGCTGAAACAATTAGTCTGTCACAATTAGATGAAAAAAAATCTGAGCAATTTAGATATGTGATTAATTTTTTAGGTGTTTTTGTGAAGAGAAAAGACAAACATTCTCTGTTTTGAGCTTCTCCAATGTGACAATTTATTCCTCTTCTCTGTTTCACGTCACAGAGACCCGATGTCTGCTGGACTGTTCATCTGCAAGTTATTTTCATTCATCATTTCAGCATTTGGTAAAGAAAACATGAGCAGATTATCCAGAGATCAAGGAAATGTCATGAAATGTGTCATTTGTCTAACCAACACACTAAATCCCAAAATAGTCCAATTAACTTTAATGTAATTGCAAGAAAAATAGCAAATTCTCATGTCTGAGCACCTGCAAACGTCGAGTAAGGAGTTTTTCTGTTTCGAAAATCCCATTTAAAAACGGCTGAGGATTATTTCTCTCTTGAGTGGGGCTGTGATGTATCGTATCGCTGTGGTAATACCAGTTTAAAAATCAGATCGTTCAGATTATCAGTGACCCGTGGTAGAATGCAAGTGCTTTAAAAAGTCCTATGATCCTGAGAAAAACTCAACATCAACTGTGAGTTGTGAGCCAAAAACATTTCTCTCTATTTTATCTTACCGAGGAAGACATTATCGCAGAAATATCGGTCACTTTGAAAATATATTAATTAATTAATTTGCTAATCGTCACAGCCCTGGACAAAACGAGACATTCATAGACACGACCGTTGGTCACTGTGGATACTGTGATTGAAAATTTAAGAAAAAAGGACAAATGACAAAATTATTAGTGATGTAAATATATACATTAAAAAAATTTAAAGTAAAAGGGTTTCAGCAATTATTTTATGTTCCACTGATTTGTGAATTATTTTCTTGATTAATCCATAGGTGAAAGTTGTTCACAAACAGAATTTCTTTAAGTCTGTAGGATATAGTGGCATCTTGTGGTGAAGTTCCAGATTGCACTCAAATGAATGTTCTTCGCTTCACTGCTTCTCTCTGAGCTTGTAGGAGAATCTGTTTTCATTTTGAGGTGACATGAACTTGAAAGTCCCCCCTCCAGAGCCGACGTTTGGTTTGTCCATTCTGGGCTTCTGCAGAAACATGGCAGACTCAACAGACTCTGTAGATCTAAAAACATAACAATTCTTATTTTTAGGTGATTGTACACTAAGAAACACATAATTGTGATTATTATCAACACTGTTTGACAAAAATTCCCAATATCTCACGCATTAGCTGTCTGAGTCTTCAAATACCTTTTTTGTCTTACCTAAAATTTAAAACCCCCTTAAAAAAAATCTGATAGTTAGCTTCAACCCTGGTGATACAGAACAAAAGAAATTTGTTATTTTACGGCCAAATATCAACCTGACGTTACCAACGTAAATCCATCTCAAGGAGTGTGTGTGTTGAGGTTTTGGGGCTGGTTTACGCTCACTGTGAGTGTAAACCAGTAAAGGCGTACGTTAGCTTCTCGGTATTAGGAGGTGAGGTGGATGTCTCTCTGATAGCGTGTCGTGGGGCGGACAGAGAGGCGACTCTGATGCGTGCAGCTTTTGTCTCCCTCTCATCCTTCCTCCTCGATGCTGATGGAGCAGCATTCAGGGAGAGAAATGCCAAGCTTGCCGCCACAGCTGTTTCCCCAATCTCTCTGCTTAATCATCCACCGTGAGAGAGCAAGAGAGTGAGCGAGAGGAAGAGCTGTGGTCTGATTCTGCGGCGAGGACGCCGACAACTGTGGAAAAATGTGTTTTGATTAAGTAGCATAAGGCACGTATAGAGACTTTATTGTATTTGATGCAGAATCATAATCACAGAATCATCTGTGAGTGGCAGCATTGTAAATGTGTGTTAATACCGTTACAGTATAGAACAATGTGGTTACATTATACATTATGCAAATTGTCAGTGGCCTAATTGATACATGTTAATCATATTAAGAAGCTTAATTATAAGACTCTTACTGTGCTGCGATTTGTTAATTAACATTGACATCACATTCATTCATTCATCACGACAAGGAAACTGATCTATTTTTTCTTTCCAGCAGTTTATCTGCCATGGTCGTCTCCTCTCGTCCCTCTAAAAGGGAAGCTGCAGCAACTGTATTATTTTTATATTTCTAACTGATATATTTCCAGAATTTCCTGAGCTGATGAATGATTTTTTTCCTCTTTTCTGAAGGCCACAGGAATGCAGTTTGTAGAAAATTACATTTAGCTGCGAGCAGCCCTGCCAGCGTGGAGATTACAGAACGAAGGCGAGATCCAAGTAGACTTGTAAAAGAGCGTGAGCCTCAATCTTTTACCTGAATGTCGACTCCTGAGCTCAACGCGCTGCTTAAATATCACTGTTCTGCCATTTACCTCGTTCAAGGCTCTCTTTGCAATCTCAGTCCCTGCAGGTTCGGTCTGCCTTTTTTTGCACCGGCCTCCTTAATATGTTACGAATTTAATCAAGTCTGCAAATTTGTTATGCACGTTAAATTGAACATGCAATGGCACATTTGGATGTGGTTGCCATACCAACCCCCCAGGAGTTCATTTTCCATAATGTAGTGTTTGGAATCTCATTTCCTCCACTTTCCCCAGTTGCTACTTGCAGACGCCACCTCCAGGCTTCCACTGTATGTTCACTGTGAAAGAGACTCGGCTGCCACGGCTTTCAAACGCAGGAGGGAGGGAGAAAGAAAGGAGAGAGGGAGAGAGAGGCCTCTCTCCACGTAGTGGAAATGACACAAATTAATATACACTACTTAAACCAGACCAAGATTAATGGTTCCCTTTCGCTGCAGCTTAGTCCCACTGTCAGTTGCCGGGTGCTCGTTGGACAAAATCAACACTAATCAACATTTATTCCACTTTTGCCCTGGGCTCTCAGGAGTCTGGCAGGACTGCGTGGCCCCCCCCTCCATCCTTTCCCTCCCAGCAATCCACCCCTCCCTTCGTCCGTCTCGCTACGCTTTTCACCTCTCATCCAGCTCCTCCATACATCACCCTCCTCACACCGCTCGGCTCCTCGGAGGAGAGTGCGCCCCCTCCTATCAGGCCACATTAGAGTCATGATAGATTTTCTCTTTTCATTTGCATCTGATATTTAACACAGCAAAGCAGTTGCTCTGTCACTTTACAGCACAAGTCTGTGTGTGTGTGTGTGTGTGTGTG
>JAPQLA010000020.1:28031274-28041869 GCA_029822935.1 Naso vlamingii
GTGTGTGTGTGTGTGTTTGTGCTGTGTGTCATAAATGCTCTTGTGATCTCTGTGACGGGCTGCGGTGGCGTCCTCAGATCTGCTGACTCTTCTCTCACCAGCAGCCCCCTCTCAGAGTAACACCAAGCATCCAGCCAAGGCTTATTATTGGCCGAGCAAACACCGGCCGCAGTTCCACTGCTGCCGCTCGTCTCCGTGTCATTCCATCAGCAGTGATGAAAACACACTCAGAGGGAAAATTATCGAGAAAAATTACAGAGTGTGCACATCCAAACTTTAAATGTTAATAAGTAATTAAATTAATTACTGAGTGAATCAACTGTGAACATGTGAATATCAGGGTTTCTATTACAATGACTTTATGTGTGTTAGTTATTTTTGTCAAAGCAGAAACAGAAGCTTATCAGATGTCATAATTTACTGTTTGTGCTGATATACAAAGAACCCATTCAAGATAAAAATGATGCAAGAGGAAGAAATATCTCAAAATAAAATGCACATTTTCTGGTGTGTTACTCCAGCATCATTACATTCAGCACAGTAGCTCATTATGTCTCAACCAGAGTTGACTGAGAACAACAAATTTTACTTTATTCAAATACATTTGAATTAATTATGTGCTGTTTTAAGTTCGTTTTGAGTTTTATTATATATGTATTCTGACATTCACTTCTTTTGTGATAGTAAAAAATCACAAGTGTCATTAATTCTGAAATCCAGCTTGACTGACTCTCAGATTTTCATTCATCCAGCTTTTGTCTTACCCACTTCCCATTTACGAGCTAGATGTGCTGGATCTCTTCCCAGCATGCATTGGGTGGAAGCCAGGGAAACACCCCGAACTGGAGACAGGTCCATCGCAGCAGTTCAGATTTTGTGCACGTTCGGTCGTCCCTCCTGTGTCTCTCTCAGATTTCAGGGTGTGTGGCGCTTTCTTCCTCTGTGAAGATGGAATTGTGCAAACAGCTGTTGCCTCTTCTTCTGCTTTGCCAAGAAATGCAGCGCAGTGTTGTCCATCTTGTAGCGTTGCGTGGCCAGCGGCACTGTCATGGCACCAAATGGCCTCATTGAAGTGACACCAAGTGCTTTGTCAGCTTTGTGTCTCAGGTGCCAACCTGCGCTTCCCAAAATAAACTGTCATGCAATGTGGCAGGACAGAAAAATGTTGGAGCATGTTGGGCCCCGGCGCCCCCCTGAAAGGAAACAAATGTTCCATAGCAGAAATGCATTGAGGTTTTGGACGCCTTCCCGGCACCGACACCAGCAGCACGGTGGGGAACTTAAAGCGTGGAGTGCGATCGTCTGCAGCGTCAGTGGGGGTCACAGCAGGTGGAGATGTAGACGTAAAAGTTGGAGTTTCTCTCTTTCCTTTTATTTATTTTTTATTTGATTTTATGCCACTGTGGACCGGTGAGAGTTTGACAGCTCTTTGTTATTTGCAGACATCTTCCTCCAGAAATAGCTTATGCTTACTGTAGGTAGCTCCTCTTCCTGTTTTATAAATGGTCTGTCATTTTCTCTCTGCAGTGCAACATTACACCAGGGAGCACACACAGGATGTGCACTTGGTTGAAGTCACTTTAAGGCTGATGTCAGGAAGTTGAAGCATGTAGAAAGTCACATGCAGTTTCCTCCAAAGTGTAACCGCTGGCTGAATCTGCCCTGCTGGATTTGACGCTGAGCGTGTGATTCTTCTTAGATCTCCATGTGGCCTGTGTGCTCCATAGCTGCCATGACATTTTTATGACTAGTGGACTGAAGTAAAAGGTGGAAGTCACAAAGGCTTGAAATGGAAGTTCAGTCATCACCTCCATAATGAGGAACCAGGAGCTAATCATGCAGACAAAGGGAGGGATTCTGTAGTCTGACAGTGAGAGAGCTATAATGATGTTTCATTAAACACGGACCGCAGAGCTGGATCGCTTGTGATCTGAACAGGATCATAGCCAAGGCGCTAAAATTAGCCTGTTACCACTTTTCTCAGGGGTCACTGCTCTAAGCAGGAGAATTAACAACAATGTACATCCACTGAGTGCTGCAAAATGGGAAGAGAAATGACATTCATCAGAATATATCAGAAATATGACTAAAATAAATTGGGGTTATCAGAAAATTATATAGTCATATTAAAGGAGCATACCAGTCTATTTCTGACTTGTCACCATTAGCAGAGATCTGCCCTGTCTTTTACAAAGGTTGTTGTTTAAATGTGACTGTGTGTTTACTTTGGTAGATGTCAGGCTGCATTTTTGAAGCCCATTCACTGCCATTCATGTTGAAACAGGGCATAGAAACACTATAGGACATGTGAAAGTTGCTAGGTATAGGGAATTCACCCTTCTAAAGAGAACATCTGAGTTTATTTGGTCAGAAATCACTGAGAGAGAGAAAGGGGAGCCTTGAGCTGTGGATGTCAAAGTTATCACGCCTAGAAAAATAGTTCCTTCCAAGTGCTGCCTTCCTAGCTGGAATGTTAGTGTGAAGAAGGATTTTGATAAAGATGTTCTTTTGAACTAATGTCACACATTTTCAGCTACTTTCTGTAACGTTTCTTGAATAATAGACAAAATGTAAACAAACACCATATCTCATAGATGAAGCAATTTTGGAAAAAAATGGGTGGAGTTTATGTAACTGATGTGGACGATGTTGACAAAGGACGATAACATGTAGGAACTCTGGGATGATCCTTTAAAAAAAATTGAGCAATCATGCAATGAAGTTCTATTAAATGCACTTGTGTCTAGAAAAGACTAATTTACCGTAACTCACATTTATGAAATTTAATTTGTGTAAATATATATGTATATATATATTTGTATTTAATATTTACATTGCAATATGCAGTCATATTCCTGAGACTGCTGTGTCTGTTATGGATAGCTAGTGTTAGCTGTTGCTTGGAAGCGTGACAGGCTAATTTCACATCATTTGTTGACTAACAGATTTTGTTTCTCTTCAAACCACAGACAGATGCAATCGTCACTAACATTTAAACAGTTCAGACTTGCCTGCTCACCATGTAACAGCAAACATTTTAATTTTGTTGTTTGGCTAATGCTACACTCATGTCATATTGTGAGTTTTGAAAACTGTTCAAACTCAGTCTTCAACTTGTAATTCCAAGTTGGAATCCATGTTTTTCCTCTCATTTGTTGTGCTGCGTATCCATTTGGATTGTTTTGGTGTGACATGCTGTTTTGGAGGTATCAGCCACAGAGATATCTTCTTTCTCTTTAAATAACCTGATGGCGCTTGGCTCGTGGTGCTCAAAGTGCTAAAAAATAAATTTGAATGACTCAGCAGGAATGTTTCTTCCTCGTGATCATGATGCATTTACACAAGATCATCCACAGATCTTGTTCTGAGCATTTTTATGTGGGACTTATTTTCTTTTAACGACCTACATCAACCTGCTGTATCAGAAGGAAGACAGCATGTTCATTTACTCATGGAGAGGCAAGCTAAGCTAGCTAACATTAGAGCCCAGTTGGAGGACATCGTCAACGTTGACTTCCTGTGGTGTTACATAACAAACCTAAAATGGGTTTAGTGTAGTTTGGCATGAGACTTTTTGAATAACTCGTGTAATCAGGTCATGAAAGACACATTGCTGTTGATTTTTACATTTTTTTTTTATTTTTATTTTTTGTATTGTTTGGTGCTTTGAGCACCACAAGCTGGGTGCCATCGAGTTATATTTGAGAACAGATGTCTCACGAGCCGATATCTCCAAAACTCACCAACTCACACTAAACAGTCAACATGGATTCGAGGCACTGCAGGTAGGTGAACGAATGCTACATTTTGTATTCTTTTGTCCCTTAAAATCTTTCATACATTATTGTAAATGTGTATGTCTGCATCATGTTAAACTATCACCACTTTAACCATTTTCTCATATTTTATCAATAAAACAATTAATTTACTGAAATCACAGGATGAGTGGAGAATCCAAAGAATCATTCTTTGCAGTTTTAAAGCCAGCTGGCCGGCCTGTCGTTGCTTCTCTTGCTGATAGATTCACGTCACTCCCGCCTCTGCTGTAAAGAGATTCTGTTGATAAGTTAATATTCCTACAACAGAGATGAGATAAAGAGGTTTTAGGAGTTTGGAGGGTAGAATAACCTTGATAAAACGCTCATCTCAGTGACATTGATTTTCACCATCCATCTTCATCTGATTTGAAGTATGCAAATGGTGGCATCGGATGGGAGTGGAGTACAGTGCTGCTAAATGGGCCATTTCAAATGTTCTTTGTACTATGCTGACTTCCAAAAAATTCACTGTCAGCCAGCATGCCGGAGATTTTTCCACCTTTATCCTGTAACTTCTTCCATTTCCTCTCACTCCTCTTTTCTTCCCTTCCTCATTTTTTCCTCTCCCGTCTCCTTGCATGCCATACAAATTAGGTATATACTGACAGTGTCAGAACGGCTGCTCATGAAATATTAACAGCTTGTAGAGAATTTTGCATTGCTACATTTCTCTTTATTTGAAACTATGTCAGCACGGGCTGTGGAACATTTATGTGTGCAAGTTCAGGAAGGCTGTTACTCTACCTCCTCTTTTTTCATGTTTTAGATGATATCCATCAACCCTCTTTCCTCAAGCATGTAGTCTGTTTCACCTCAAGTATCCCTCCTCAAATGGAAGTGAAACAGTATATTTATTACACCTGTTCTGAGTAGATGATCTCAGGATACAAGGTCCTGGATGTAACGAGGTGTTTATTGCCGTATGAAGCTGGTAATTATCCCTTTATGAGTAAGATAAGACCAAATACTTTGCATTAAACAACATATGGGTAGTTGTTAAAATGCCTGCATGGAAAGTAAAACCTGAGGTGATAAACCACGAGTTCAATTATAAGCTGCTGAGGATTTGTTTTCCTGAACATTGATGAGAATCTGTGTGTCTCAGAGCATAATTTTTTCCTCATCTGTCTGTACGATTGTTTATTTTGTTTTTTTAAAGTCTCGCCGAGTCGCTGCAGGTCTCCAAATGCATTCAGCTCAGTGGGCGGGGATGGCCTCTCTCATTCTGCCTTTTTGTTGGATGGCCCCTACAAAGATGGAGCTGTCAATCATCTGCAGGCCTCCTGAGTCCTGGGAGGTGGCGTCAGTCTCAGCATGGGACTGGAACAATGACTTTTGTTGTCACACATGCATCTCTGTCGAGCATTCTGTGGACAGTGTGTTAGCCTTTAATTAAATTCATTCTCTCGCCCTGAAAGAAACGTAAGGGAGGCACCCAGATGGTTGCCCAAATTATTTAGCTGGTTGAATATAGTGATGCAGAGGTGCGTTTGATTCTGTATTTTTGATTTTGACCAGGCCGACATTTGCAATGCCTTGCATATTATTATGATATTCAGAGGTAAAACTAGAAGTGTGCACTGGGCGTTTAGCTATTAGGCATCATTGACCATAACAGTGACACTAAAAAATAAAATAATAGGCGATATGGTGATATTGCGTCATTTACTTTTCACTCCGTTCTTGCTTTGTTACAATAGGTGGCAGCAATGCACGATAACGTGGATTTCCAGCAACCACAGAAGGAGAAAATTCATTAAAGGGATACTTCTGAGTTTTTTACTTGTGGCCTCATTTTCAACCTACCCAGTCCTATTCCTATTGATAGAGACCATTTTCAGCTCACTGCATGCAGCATGGAGTTTGGCCATCTGATTGCAGCAGGAAGTAACAAGTTCAGCAGCTTCCTGTTGCTGCTAACCCTAACCAGAGCCACAAATGAAAGAAATTCAGTCGTTGTTTGACATCTGAAATTATTCTATGAACCCTCAAATTTGCCTCAATAGCCTGTCATCATATTTGACTTGCTTTGGGTGCACTGTGGAGTGTTTAATTGAAATTTGGTAGTGGCTGTTGCTCGGTCCATGGACTTGTGCTTGCATTAGTGGCAAATGATGAGACGGCAAAACTCTGTGCTGCATGCAATGAGCTGAAGATTGTCTCCATCATAGGAATAGGATTGGGTAGGTTAAAAAAGGGGGCCCTATGTTAAAATTTTAGGGATCTTAAGGCACGTCACTTGTTTCAACAACTAATCAGCTTGTAGCGACATCAGCTGTTGCTAAGAAGTGCAGCGTAGAGCAGCCACATTTACTACAGCTATTGGGATAATTTTGATACTGAGAATTATTTTGGTGATGATAATCATGCAGTGACAATCGGATATTATAACAGCCGCAGTGTGCACACTGAGTAACAACCCTGTTATTGCACAGCTGAACCGTGTGCACACAACTACAGCAAGCAGAGAAAGACAAAGTTTAACCAGCAAACTTTCATGGATGTTTACTTAACATGGACACTTTCTGATTATCTGACTGACCTCTGCTGTATATTTGGTGAAGTTGCTGCGTTTACTGATCTGTGTCAAGTGTCAGAACTCCGAAAATTATTAAAGTGAAATATCCCTTTAGGTTTAAAAGCCTAAAATGTACACAGCAGAACCAGTTTTCAGTGGCAGTTGTAGCTTTTGTTTAGCATCAAAATGTTGAAATGGATGGAGAGATTGATTTTTATGCAATTTTGCAAATTAAATCCTCTCAATAAAATGTTTTATCTCTTGAGGACTCTGTTAAAACAAAGGAATTTGAGAAGGAAACACCAATCTTTGACAACCTGTGATGAAGAGAAACACGTTGAAATGACTAGACTGTAAACGGCCAAAAAGCCTGAAAGATCGAGCAGCAGTTGTCCAATAAACCCAGAGATAATAAACTTTATAAAGGGTGTAAATCTAAGAAGATGTAGGTGTTAAATCTTCTGTCTTTGATTGCTTTGTTGCTGTAAAAAATAAATGGAGGAAAATTAGTTGATGAGGTGTGTCCTCCTCTCTTATCATATGTAGCCGGGGCTTGCTCTGCTCTTGACTAATGATGATGTGTGGTACAGGTAGCTGTCAGCAAGGCGTGATTAATTAAAAGGGAAACTAGGCCAATTTGTCATGTTGTTCTAAATGTGGTCAGAGAGCAAAGAGAACTGCACTGCTGATGCCTCCACAGCCTCCGCTGTATATAGACACCCATAACATTTTGGGTTCTGCAGCTGTTTGTTTGAGGTTTCACCAGCTCAGGGGGCTTCACCAGCGTCTCTCTGTTTACACTGTCTCCACATAAACATTATAAGAATTGGGTCCCAGAAATATGAGCAAACCAGGAAAGTTTGACACAAAGAACACATCCAGAACAGAGCAGCACATCAGAGAAACATGGCACCTTTTCCCACTAACATTCAGTTAAAGCTGCATTTGATTTTCTATGTTTGTGTTTTTGGGGTCCATCCATGCAACAGTGATTAGCATTGTTGGGCAGCCAGTGTCTTGCAGCGCTGCTTTCAGTGCACACAGATTGAGGCTTCTCAGCTGCCAGCTGTGGGTTTCGCTGCAGGCCCGCTGAAGAGAGCAGAAGTCTTGTTTGTGTTGGACTGCAGTGTTGCTCCCAGCGTGCAGCCTGGCCCTTGTCAGCGGCCCTGTCATATCTGTCTCGGACCTGTCCCGACAGCCAACCCGGACTCCCGCGTCACAAAGGCGGGCTCGTCTTAGGAGAGACAGGTGTCAGCAACCCGCCGCCCCTCCTCCCCTCCTCACACTCGTCCGGGCAGATGCCTGCTATGACGGAGCCACATATTTGAAGCTGAGCAACATGGAAAGAAGGGTCATCTCTGCCACCCATTCACAGCCACCATATCGCAAGAGACCCAAGCTCCATCAGCGTGTGAGAGCGCTCATGTCAGATACGGAGCATCCACCAGAGGAGACTGTCCCAGTCCAAGAGCATTACAGACTGGGGCGGCTTCCTGACTGACTGACTGACACGCTGACTGACAGCTTTATTGTGTCCTTTGAGGAACGGGGATGAAAGGCTCTCATGAAGAGGCCTTACAAACGCAGACCATACTCAGTCGTGCTCTGGAAGAATTACTTGTTCCTTTGTATGCGTTGTTTATTTAGCTGACAACACTCTTTCTCTAATTGTACAAAAGCCACCATGGAGGAATCTGACATGGTGCATTCTGACTACAAAGCTTCAGTCCCAACGACTCAGGAAGCAGGAATTTCCTTATTAGGTTGCTCGCTTCTTTTTTCTGTGTATTCCCACTGAAGATTGTTGAACCATTTTCAAGATAAAAGCAACATACTGATACTAAAGTTGCTACAGTTTCCATGTGGGTGGGGACGTGCTGAACCAAGCTACAGTTTGGAAAGCCACGTGCTACTGACAGTACCAAATATGTCCAGATATTGTTCCGTAAAGCTGTTTTATTCAGCAGCTGCACGGCTAACAAAGTGCAGCCAATCTCACGTAAAGAAACAGTGCATTTCCTAAAACTGCTTCACAATAAAGCTCTCCTTTGTTTAGCAAGTGAAAAGCTAAAAGTTGAAGTAGGTAGTTTATTTTTGGTGTCACTGAGCAAAAACCCCATAATAATCTTTCAGTGTGTTGTAATTCAGCTGATTGAAAGGACTTCTGCACCTCTCCTTGGCCTTGTATTCAGACTGCGACAGGGTATTTTCAGCAAATCACGGTAATTTCAGAGTGCACGTGTACCTAATGGTTGCTCTAAGCTGCACTTCTTACAAGCTGATTGGCTGTTGAAACGTGACGTGCCTTATGTTCTAAAACTGGCCTCTGGCGACATGACAAGCTGAGTTGCACGGGTTGAGTCGAGCTGAGACGGACCAGTTTACACCGCTGCAACTTTCCCTGCAACCATTTGGTCTTGTTGTGAATCTCTGGTGAAAACTGGACTTAAAAGAGAGAGTGTAAACAAACAAAACAAAATGCAATGTCTCATGCTACAGCTAGCTTGATTTCCAGATGTTGCTGACCTCAGCTTTAAAACAAGCCTTTTGTTAAACAGCATCCATGGTGGCCATGGTTGAAAAGTATAGACAGAATTACTGCAAAAACATAGTGCAACATTTAAGGCCTTTACACACCGGGTGCGTTATGAGTAAACAACATGAAATCGCGGATGTTTGGATGTGACATGTTGGGATCAAACTCTTCACACTGGCAGCGACATGAATTTGTGACAAACATGGGAATACGAATTTCCCAAAGAGTTTTGACAGCTCACTCCAAAGAGGGAAAAATGGACTCACGTTACAAATACCACATTAAAACATAGCAGAACTTATCAGCCATCAAACACAAAATACTGAGTAAAAATATGACAACATCACAGGCATTAACAGCAAGCAGGAGTGAGCCAAATGATTAGATAGGTGAAAAGTTAAAAGAGCCTCCTATACGTTATCATACGTTACCAAATGTTACCTCATCCAAAAGTAAACTACATAAGGTGACGTTACTCACCATTTGCAGAGCCTAACTGATCAGCAATGCTCTGCCATAAGTTGTCTTTAATATTGTTGTCTCTATAATCTGCGCGTTGTTTGTCAAACAGCGCTTGGTGCTGAGAGACACAGCTGAGGAGCTTGTCAGCCATTGTTGTTTATGTTGTCGTTGCGGGATACAGATGTGACGTCCGCTCAGCACAACCACCGTGATTGATTGATGTGTTTGTTTGCAGCGCAAATGTTTGGAAAAGTCGACCTCGATCCAAAAAAAATACAAAGGTCGTTTTTTCGCAGCATGATATTCTTATTCTGTGGGAAAATACTCACGCCCAATCAGCAGTTCAAAAAAATGCATCTGGGGTGTAAAGGCCTTAATTCAAGTAGAGAAGAGTCTTCAGATTTGCAATAGTGACATTTCCATACACGACCAAGTAAAGCTGTAGCTGCAAAACTCCTGAGTGTTTAGTTTAGCAAAGGCCTGTTTTATTGCTGATGAATCAACTAATTTGAAATAGGAAGAGCATGTGCTTTCTTCTTTCAAAATTTATACAAGTTTGCTTTTAAAGTGAAGCTTCAGTGAAAAAAATTTTTTTTTTTAGTTTGCAATAGCAGTGACGTAGCAGCAAATGTGGCTGCAGGAAAGCTTTAAGGCAGATATCTGAGTGTGTGAAAGAACAGACGTAGTGGAACAGAAGTTCAAAACAAAGACATTTGGTTTTCAGTTAGGAAAAGTACTGACGGCTACGTTGCCTCGCTATGTTTAGAAAAGTGCTAACAAGATGAAACATTTTTTATACAATTTGATGCAGCGAACAAAAGTTTTGTTAAAAAGCTTTTGAATATTTTAAGTTAAGCTCTAGTTTTTTATTGTAACGTCACTTGACAAGCGTTTATTTAGAGAGACAAAAAGCGAGAGAACGACAGAGACGGAGGCTAAAGTATCATTTTAGAAGCAAATTTGTTTTGCTGCTGTTCAACCTGCCAGCACATGACATTTTTATTCACAGAAACTACATGAAACATTGAAAGCCAAATGACTAATGTACCTTTTCTGTGTTGCGTCCCCGTGTCTTCACTCTATGGCTAGCATCCCTATTTTCCTCTCTGTGTGTTATTTTTGTAGTCATTTAAATTGATCGGCGGTGAAGCCAGACAGAGATTGCTGTATATTTAATGTCTTTCAGCAGCCACATTAAGAGTGCAGTTTGTATCGGGGGGGGGGGGGGGGGGGGGGGTGCCGTGAAAATAATAATTTAATT
>JAPQLA010000020.1:28067970-28082097 GCA_029822935.1 Naso vlamingii
TTATGATTTTAATATCTTATGCATTTTTTTATAGACATGAAGTCCTGAAAACATTTGAATTTTAAGTGTCCATTTACTGTTTCATTTTTGCACATTTTAAACCAGTGCAAAGCAAATAACATGAAGCTTCAAGTCAAAATATGAAACTGCACGATTAAAAAAATCCTTGTACCTCAGCTGCTGCTGGTGACAATGATGTTTGTATTAGTAAAATATTTTTTTCCCATGATAAAGTATGAATCTCATACATAAGCAGAACATCAGAGAATAAACAAATACATCCACATAACAACGTTTTTACGCGCAAAATACAAGCCGCAAATTCTTAGCATCGATACAGTCAGTTTTTGTTTTGAAAAACAATTTTAGATCGATGCAAGTCACACAAGAAGGACAGTTTGCCGTTTACAGATCGATGTAGTTTAATCATTGGTACATACTGTTAATCAATGCATCGATGCATTGATGTATCGTTACATGTATTCTGTCCGTATCGCCTGTCCCTACTTGCAGCATTTCTAATGCGACTTTGCAAACAGCTGAGCATTTCTCCCTCTTCATAGAAAATACATATCCTGTTGCACCATTCAGACTGAAAATACTAATGAGATTTTCAGTCCCAGAAAAAGGGATGAAAAAGTATGAACAAATTTCAGTTAACACAAAATGAGCCCACATGCTAAACAATGTAGCAATGACCAAGCTAACGTTATAGTTAGCAGTTATCATTAGCCATATATTTCCATCTAAGATGACGGATCAGCCGAGCAGCTGGAATGAAAGTTTTTAATAAACAAGTGACAGCCTTATAATTGAGGGCTGCTTTCTTTGTTTTTAGCTGTGATCAGTGATGGGACAATAATCCCTATTATCATATAGTGGGTTAAAAAACATCCACAATAATGTAATCGTGGTGAATTTTCATTATTAGGATAATCGTGAATAATCTCACATAAATGACTTGAAAAAGCTGTCTCACTGATGTGCCGTCTTGTATTAGTGGCCTGATGTATTTCGAATTGTCTAAACCTGTTACCATGGCTAAAGGCTTAGTTCGCACGTTGTATCCACCTCAAAAACAAGTTAAAATAGATGTGTGCAAGTATAATAATACTACTACTATATAAGCTGTCTGTAATTGTTCTCATTTGTCCAGGTCATAGTTATCTGGGCAATTAAATCGAAGGCAACTGGACTTAGTAATATGTCTGTGAATATGTCTTAGACTAGCCTAGTCTAGTCAGACATGCATGAACTGATGAAGCCCCTTGGATGAGAGGTGAAACGTCTTCACAGACACGTTACTAAGTCCAGTTGCCTTCGATTTAATTGCCCAGATACTACTGTGTAACACTCCAAACTAAGAAAAAATATCAGGGAGATGAGGTTACCACTATTTATTTGTGCAGGAAGACCTTATTATGTATGATTACTTATTAAAGATCCTTTAGACGTTGTGCGTCTTAACTGTGCTGCAATAAAAATACATTACCCAGCAAAATATTTCAGTGTGTGTAAGAGCAATTTAACTTTTATTTTATGTTTTTTTGTTTGTTTTTTTGTTTTTGTTTTTGTTTTATATTTGAATGATTATGGGAATCACAATTATTTTGGACAGGATCATCGTAACATGAAATTTTCACATCGTCCCATGCATAGCCATGATGTCGGTTGCTGCTAATGCTAGCAAACTACTCCTCCTGCTGCTTCCCTTTTCACCCTAAACAAACCTAGCTGTTGCTAATTTTAAACATAAGAAGCATCATTTCATGTGTGCCAAAATATTTTTGGACCCAACACAACAAACGTTTGGTTAGTTTTGTGTGAGCTAAAGTACTGTTAGCTGCTCAGCAAAAAGAACATCAACTCAAACGTCACAAGCTGAAACTGTAAAGTCTAAAGTCCTTCACCTTTCTGATGTGTAAATGTCAGGCCCGGCAGTTGTTGATCAGCTTGGACACGCTGTCACCTGACCAGCATTGCATGTCACTTTTGGCCCACTCTGCCTGCGCTGCCACCTGTGATGTAACACTGCAGATCACATTTCAGCATCTGGGTGCAGAACGAAGGTGCCCACCAGTTTGAACTGAGGCACCCAATCTCTGTCAGAGGCCTTTATGTTTGACCGTCCATCTCGCTGACTGTGACAGAACAGCCCAACGTCATTAATTAAACATCCGGCTTTCCCACAATCGCCCGATTGCCATGACAGCCTGCCATGCCGGCAGTCCCCGTCCACATGCCTTTGAAATTTAGAAGGGGATTACATATGGTAATGGTTTTTGACAGGCTGCCATTTGCCTCTGTTAATCTGATAGGGTAAGATATGTGGACTGCAGAGCATGGTGTGTTGTAACTCTTTGAGTCTGATATTGTCATGCCATGAAAAAACGGAATCATTTTGAAGATGCAAGCAGTGTCCTGGAAGAAATCTTAATCCCCTGACGAGCCTTCGATAGAATCCCAAATGTTGTCGCAGACTCAAAAGTGTATTTTTAGACTTGGATCTTGTTTGTATTTGCTGTCAATTTCAATATTTCTCACATTCATGAACTCCTGTCATGTATGTTGGGATGATGTGACAGTCTATAACGGACCTGTGTGCCTCACCAGTGATAACAATTCTCCAAAGCAGCTAGTTACGATCCTCGCCCCGGGCTGCCAACCCACTTTTGTTTTGCCACGGTTCATTCGCCTTCAGAGAGAAGACAGAGTTTATTCTCTGGTCTTTGTTCAATTGAGACTCGCCCAAAACTCCGAGCTGCTCTGAAATGATGCATCTCTGTTGTTACTAGTTTGGTTAATATTTTAGCACCCAGGCCCTTCTTCATATGAGGCAAATCTCCTCAAATGACTAATACCGGCAACAGAGAATGTTACACATGTGCTTGCTGAAAACAAGCACTTGAGGGGGGAGAGGTGGGTTTAGCCAAGCCGCTTTCCGCCAAATAGGGACGTAAATCATCTCCGAGCATGATATTCCCAGCTTATCCTAAATGACCAAATGCCTTTTCCCTCAGCTGTGTGAAAATTAAATGAATATTTTCAGATAAACGACCAGACAGTCACTCATCCACCTCTCAAAAAGCCAATCGCCCTGAGCTTTTATTAAATATCGATTTGATTTGTAAAAGGCCAGATGCTGCAGGGTTAAATAAATGTCATGTTCTCCCATTCCAGTTTACTTTTCTCGTCCTCTCAGTCGCTGACATTTTGTCTTACTGTGTGTACACAGAGCAGTAAAACCAGTGGCCAGTGTGCGGCCATGTTGACCCAGTCCAACCTTGCAGAGATGCACTCACACTGTAACTACGAGCAGAGGTTTTCCTTCGACATCACACCACAATCCTGCATATTGTCCGTTTTCAGTGGTGTAAGACAAAGTAAGAATCCAACGTTTTTATTCATATGAAGTGGGGATATAAAGTGAAGCAATAAAGCCCGGTGCATGCCTCCTTGTGAGAATTGCTTGTCAACAGCAGCAGGGAGGAATAAGGCATCGTCTGACAGCAAGCCATCTTTGAAACGCCTCCAAGAGGGAAATGGCATCCATTAGAGACGTACAGAAAATGTGTGTCGACTGTGGGGGAGGGGGGTCCGAATCTCACACACACACATACACACACACACACAGATAATTGTTTATCCCTGGGAGAACCTTCAATGTTTGTCTGCGGGTGGCTAACTAAGTTCACCAGCACTATTGGACAGGGAGTGCCCAGCAGACCCGACGCTCGAAAAAACATTAGGATGAATCAATTAGGCTGCCATTAGCCAATAAAGTGGCCCTCACTGAGTCGTGTAATTATGACCCACAGCAAAGCCAATTTTATGGAGGCACATTATCCCTTTCTTTTCTTTATTAATTTTATTTGTTTGAGATAATCCCTCCATGGTTTTTAATTATGTGCTTTAGGTTCAGGGTGGAATAAATAAATCATCATTAGCTTCCATCTCTTCTAAACGCTGCGAGTCTGCGGTTTTACTCCACTAAGGGAAACTACCCACAATCGCAAGACAAGACACTGTTAATATTAAGAACCTGTCTTAAGTTTAAGCATTAATGACGTGTCCATACCACAAATCAAAGAAACCAAAGTCCTTGGCATCGTCATTGATGATGGATTATCCTGAACAAATCACATAAACAAAGCAGCAGGTAAGATGGGCAATGGTATCTCTGTGATTAAAAAAATGCACAAAATGTTGAACGCAAAACTTGACAAGACAAATTGTGAATGCATTAATTCTGTCTAATTTGGATTACTGCCCCGTGGTATGGTCAAACACAGCAAAGGATTACATCAGTAAATTGCATATTGTACAGAACAGAGTGGCACATTTAGTGCTAAATTGTAATTACACAAACATTGTCAAACATATGCATAACAATCTAAATTGGTTACTGGTTAAAAACGGACTCAAAAACTTGTGTTATCCTTTATATTTAAATATTCTTCAGTGCTGATAAACAGGTCCACATGACCCGACATGTTTCAGCAGGCAAACTCACGTTACCAAAAGCTAAAACTAATGCAGAAAATTGAACCGTCATGTACAGTGACATACAAGAATGGAATTTACTTCAAAACATATTACACAAAAAACAGTAAAACTAGATTTAAAATCCTAATAGTTCAAAATCTTTTTTATAAGAAATGATGAAATAAGGTAACATGTAGATAAAATATTGATTATGTTTAACCGTACAATAAGAATGTGAGTTTGATGATGTTGAAATGTCTTTATCTGTGCAGTTTCTATCAGGGTGTATGAACGTTGTCGGAGCTACGTTACTGAGTTTCTATCACATATAATGTGAAAGGTCAGGAGGTCGTACTGTATTGTGTTGTTGGTTTGTCTACGGCTGTAGTGGTTCAGTCTGGGCGAATTAAAAGTGACTGAATTATATAACTGAGCTACATTACACATAAGTGTAATTTTGTCAGGAGCTTTTTTAAATTATTTTTTATCATTTTTTATTTTTCATTTCCCCCTTGTGTATGTTGTAGTTGTTGTTTCTGGTTGTGTTGTGCTGTGATAATTCCTGTAGTGTTGCATTGTCACTGTTTGTAGTCTGTTATGGACCCCAGGAAGAATAGTTGCATCTATGTTGTAGCTAATGGAGATCCTAACAAAGCAAACCAATATTATGGTGTCATCGACATCAGGATCACTTTGATGAGTCATGGAATTAAAACTGAGCACTGCAGAATCCACATTAACCCCACTCAGACCAGGTTCCCATCAGATTGTATGATAAGAGGCGGCAGGAAAGAGCTGATATAATAGTCGTCAGCTACTTAGCTTGTTCGCAGCTCAGAGGACACAGTGTAAGTGTGACAATGTGCTGTCAATGAGGGATGACAGTACACAGCCAACATGGCGTAATGCATTGTTCCTTCCTGGGTCCCTCCTGACAGATGCTCTCCAAGACAGCTGGATCAGCAGCAAGGATGGAGCTGGGATCCGGGCTGCCTACGAGCAGAGGATGTGATACGCAGCTGATTAGCGAGAGTATACACGTGTCAACAAGCAAAGCTCGGGGATCATGTCGGAGTTTTGTGTTAATTGTCAGTTTAAGACACATTTACCTGTTTATTTTTGCCGTAATGCTCGGCTTTACTAAGCACTGTTGGATGCAGTCGTTTGCTTTCCATTTTTCCATGAACTTTCTTATTCCATCTTTTTTTTTAAACTGGCTACAAGGGTTTTTTTCTCTTGGCCTTCCAAGAGATCTCCAAAGAAATGACCTTCTCTGCAACAGCTGTTCTTAGAAGACCGATGCTGGAGGTGTTTCAAGCCAAGTAAAATAAACACTGCGCGAATGTTAAGCTGGAACTTGGCAGACGTGAATTGAATCGTTTCTGTGGACGCGGGGAATTTTTATGTTCCATTTTCATTTGACAGTCTAGACGTTTTATGAGTTCGGGAAGAAATCTGGCCCCGGTTTCTCGGTAGAAACATCTGAGAAGAGCTTCCTCCCTTGCATTTTTGTGCTGGCGCCCTTTGAATTGTGCTTTCACTAAGTTTTTTCTGACATCCCCCCACCCCTCACCCGTGTAGCTTCTTATTGTGTGCTTTTGTCAAAAATGTCAGCTTTCTGCCTCGATCTTTGGGGATGTGCTGCTATGAGTTTGTTCCCACTGAAAATGACTTCCAGAAAGTGCAGCTCATTTTCCTTCATGGGATATTGTGGTGTGCTCTCATTTTAACACCCACTTTAGTCTGGTATTTATGAGGTGGTAACTATAGAGAAAAACGGCCTCTCCATGCTGGTGAGTGTTCGGGAGCTGGCGAGCAGCGGGGGCCTTTCCTGATGTACGTTAACTAAAGGAGACAGGCGGGTTTAGAGTTTCTGATGGAGCAGGTTTGATCGGGTCATAACGCGGCCGCAGTTGCAGTGGTGAGGAGGTAAGGCGGGTGTGAAGCCATCCGAGAGTTTCCCCTCCAAGCTCGTCCATACATTACAGGAGTGATGAAGGAGTCTGGGTAATGAGACAGGATGTTTGTACAGTCCTGTCATCCCGAGAGACCCCCACCAACACTCCTCCCACACTCAATCTACCTCCTGCTGAGCCTGTGGCCTGAACCTCTGACCTCTTCCACTTGCCAACAGTTGCCATATTTGCATTTTCAGTCCACTTAAAGGCAGACGGGGGTGACCGAGGGAGCCCCCTCCTCTTCCTCGGCTAGTACAGCAGGCCTCATTCTCATCCCACTGACCCCCTGCCCAGGCCTACCACCCCGGACAGCAGTCTGGGGTTAATGCACCAAGCACTCCCATTGTCTCTGAATTAATGAAGTGCTCCCCGCCTGTCCCTTCTCATTCACTGACAAAGAGACAAATGACAAAAGGTAACATTTTAAATGGCTATCGACACATGTGGGACGTAAAGTCACACAGTCACAGCTCCTGTTAGCACTTTGGCCGGCGCCCTGCAACGATGATGCCGACTGCCGTCGATGCACTCTGGATGTCCACTCTGGGATCAATTTGGATCCTAACAGCAGCAGCAGCAGCACGCTCGGCACAGGAGAAGGTGTTTTAGATTGAAATGGATGGCTCTCAGATGGAGGAGGAAGAGTCACAGCCTGGGAGTGTTTTCACCTCAGAAAATGGAAGGTGGGACTTTAATGTTTTAGAGAATGGCAAGGGAGACCTCTAGTGGAAGGCAGTGGTATCCATTCAGATTATTGTTGAAGAATCTCAAGATTGCCAGTTATTGTTCAGTACAACACCTCACACTCTGCTTCATGTCATGTGTCAGGTCTCTTAACATCAATCAACCTGTGAACTTTGCTGTTTTGTTTTTGTAAAACCTGCAAGTATTTTTGATTCACACAAAGTACCAAGTTACTGCACAGTGTCTGCCTTGTTGATGAAGTAATTAACCAAGAATACTTTTTTTTAAACTTAAAAACCCAATATACCACACCCAAACAAATAACTCTGCTAGAATATCTAATAATAATAATCAACAGTTCAAAAACAAATCTTTGAATGTCTTTTTGTCCCAAAAACAAAACTCTTCAGCTTGCAAACATAAAAAACGGGGAAAAAAGCTAATTTTGCAACTGAGATGCTAAAACTGAAAAATATTTGTCATTTTTTTCTTGAAAATATTTAATAACAATTCAGTGATTGTCAAAAGAGCTGCTGATTCTTTTTATTGGATCTAATAATCAACTGATTGACTAATTGTTGCAGGTCTGATTAAGTGGGTGACTGTATTCAAAGGTGCAACAGGACGTCAGGGTTGATCACACAGCCTGGTGTTATGGATAAGGAATAAACAAAATGGATTTCCAGAAAGAAAACAAAGCTGTGCAAAAATCGAACATGTGCGTTGAACTGAGAGACTGAAACTGTTTCTCTTTGAGTCTCTGTGCTGCTGCTCAAGTATTTCAGCATCTCCTGTGTTGAGGCAGATGATTTGTCCACACACACACGTTACACTAACAGTCCGTGCTGGTGTGTCTGTCTGTGCTACAACACACCACATCAGTCACACGGGTGGACGTGTGTGCAGCTCGGCAGCGTCAGCCGTGTAGTCAGGCTGACAGCTTGTTACGGTGCATCACGCCACTGTAGGTGTGACCTTTATGAATGACCTTCGACCTCTTTCTGTCATTGCAGTGCTGAGTATCCGCGGCGCACAGGAAGAGGAGCCCCCGGATCCCCAGCTCATGCGGTTGGACAACATGCTGCTGGCAGAGGGCGTGTCCGGTCCGGAGAAAGGCGGAGGCTCGGCAGCAGCGGCGGCTGCAGCGGCGGCCTCAGGAGGAGCGGGCGTGGACAACTCTGCAGAGCACTCTGACTACAGGGCCAAGCTGTCGCAGATCAGACAGATCTACCACACAGAGCTGGAGAAGTATGAGCAGGTGAGAACAGCAGACGTTTTATTGTCTCCGCCAGGTGTGAGCTGTGAGCGGAGTGGAGATCTGCACTCTTCTAGTTTTTATTGCCTTACATGAGGCACTTTTGTTACACTGACTGTGAAAACATTAAGCAGAAAACGGCATCCTCACATCTCTAAACAAGAGTGTGAGCATGGATCTCACAACTCTAACAATATACTGATATTCTTTTTCTCTTTACTCATATAATGAGCAGAAGAAAACAAAGATTCTATCAATGAGCCATACCAGTGTTAGCACTGGTGCCTTCGAATGAGTCGTGTTATGGCATTCAGGAGAAGAGACCGTCATATTCCCTCTAGTCATATTCACAACATAGTAAGTCGAATTTATCAGAAAGCTCAGAGTTCACGAGTTGTGACGTGTTTGCTGACGTTTTCAGAAATGGCGGAGCCTGTATTGGCCGTACAGGACCACAAGTAAGTGTAGATAAGTTGTTAGTCTAAATATAAATTGCCACTTTCATTGTCTCGTCTCTTGTTCCTCCATGTGGCGCTTAAACACAAAGTATTAATGTGATGACCAAATAAACACAGACATTCTCTTTAGAAGGGTGAATTACCTATACCTATCAACTTTCACGTGTCCTATAGTGTTTCTATACCCTGTTTCAACATGAACAACAGTCAATGGGCTTTAAAAATGCAGCCTGAGATCGACTTAAGTATACACAGTCACATTTGACACCAACATTTGGAGAAGATGGGAGCGATCTCTGCTATTGGAGACAAGTCAGAAGTAGACTGGGATGGATCTTTAAAAGAGCTGGAGGAGGCTGTAACACAGTTTACTGAGGTTCATATCCATCTTTATTTAGACAGTTTTTCTGCAATTAAAGCAGTTAAACAGGACATTTTGCTCTAGTAGTAACAACAGGAAACAATAATGGAGTAAAGAAGTGGAGGGATGACATGAAGTAAATGTCACAATCCAAAAGTGCAGCAGTTTCCCATAATGCAGCTCGATTGTCTTCAAGTCTTCTAAAAATGTGTGCTCTCCAAGCTCGAGCCTAGATAACCTTCCTGACATCTCTTGAATTTAGGGCTGCACCTGACAGTCACTTTCTTTATCGACCAATTATCGATTGTCTCGTATACAAGATTTCAGAAAGTAACAGAAAAGCTACAAAATCTATTCCTGAAAACCTGATGTGACTGACTGATCTTCAAATAAACTGTTCTGACCGACCAACAGCTTGGAGGATAAAGGATGAACAAGATTCAAAACACAATCATGTCAAACAGAGAAAATGACTTGGCTGTACGTTTAAAACAGGATGGCACTCTCTTTGTAATGAAAGTTTTGTGTTTAGAGCTGAAGCAGTCGATCATTTGATAAGTGAAACAACAGGAAAATTATCTGCAGCTATTTTTTATAGATATTTACGTCATTTTTAAAAAAAAAATACATTGTTCCTTTAATCAAACTTTATAATTCTTAATATTTTGCTGCTATTTGTCTTATTTGATTGTAGACTATTTAGAACTTTTAAACCACTGATCAGACAAAACGACACGTGAATATTAATAAATTGTCAGTCAGGGCTTTGCACAGAGTGCTGAACACGGATTGTAACAGGCTGTATGTATCATTGCTGAGTTCGTCCATCCTCCAACTTTTCTTTTCCTTTTATTAATATGGACTTTTATTCTTCACTGTGACAGATTCAGCCATAAAACAAAAGCCAACCCTCGCAGACTCAAATGTTTCCTCAATATGCATCACTGTCAGCAGGAATACACTTTAGAGTGTGTGTTCAGCCCAGAATAGTCCAGCATGTGCAGTATGCTGTGTGTCTGTGTGTGCACTCAGAGTTTAGTCTTTAAGTCTGTCGGAGGGGGGGATGATTTCCTCTCATTGCCTTGATAACCGATGCATTCATGACAACAGCATCCCTTTCAGATGAATGTGAGTGAGACAGATGAACATGCAGATAGACAGACACAGACAAAGCCTGACACGGCGAAATCCAGAGAGAGATCGACGGGAGGAGAGGAAATAAAGGAGAGGAGACAGAGTCGGAGTGTAATATCGTGGCAGATTCACGCCTGGTGTCACACGGGGGGGATGAATGAAGCGTCGTGGCATGTGCGTCTCTCAGGGTGGCTATGCTGTGAAAGTGTGTGTCTGGGAAAAGAACAGCTGTCATTGGTTCCTCTCAACACACTGCCATCACCACTTGTGTTAAATATGAAACATATCAGCGCTTATATTCCCTCTTGGCTCTGTGAGAACGCTCGCCCCAGAACTACATGAAGCAAAGAGCTGGATTTTAGCTTTCTTTCATCTGTGAATTTTAAATACAGTATGTCACCGTGTGTGTTTCTGCGGAGCTCAAACTGATTCGACCACGTTGACAGTTTAAAGTCTTGAGTCTTTTTGACCTCAGGGGGAGCATTTTTGTGTATTTCTTTTAATTCCTCCACGTGTGTCGTCCTTACAGGCTTGTAACGAGTTCACCACCCACGTGATGAACCTGTTGCGGGAGCAGTCACGCACGCGGCCAATTTCTCCCAAAGAGATCGAGCGCATGGTGAACATCATCCACCGGAAGTTCAGCTCCATCCAGATGCAGCTCAAACAGAGCACCTGCGAGGCCGTCATGATCCTGCGCTCCCGCTTCCTCGATGCCAGGTGTGTGTCCTGACAGATTGCGTGTGTGTGTGTGTGTGTGTGTGTGCACATGTGCACACAGCGCTCCATGCTGCAAATAACTCCCTGATTTAACAACACTGCAAATCATCATGTGCTTCCCTCTCAGCCTGATATCCATATGAATGGCTGATGTAGGAGGCCTATCATGCTACACACATGCTGTAACACATGCTGTTTTGCTGCTTACCGCACACACTGGGCTGGCTTGCATCTATGGATGCCATTTGGACCAGCATACCCAGCAACACTGGCCAATAAGAGCTCCCTGCATGCTCCATAACGCTAACTGTTTCCCTTTTTTAATGTAATCGCTTGTTCCTTTTGATGCATGCTTCGGATTTGCATACATTTCTCCAAGGATAAATGTCGCTCAAAGTCTGAGTTGGAGGCATAACATTTAAATGAGGCATGCGCTCCCTTACAAAGCTCCCTATCTATTCTCTTGCAAATTATTGTAGTGGTGCAGCAGCGAGGGGAAGGGGAAGGGAGAGGAAGAGGAAAGCTTTCACTGGTTGAGAGGCGCTGCCATGCTCGGCGCTGCTGATTAATCTACTGGCTGCTGGGGCCCATGCTGTGCACATTTACATATTCTCGAGCAGGCTTTTGGAGTGCAGGACAGAGATTTTAGCACAAATCTCCTCACCGGCGGAAACATGCACAGAGATTTTACAGGGTTCCCCTCCAGCTTATGCAAAACCCTCTTTAGATGTGGCACACGACCTGATAGATGCAGGAGATGGAGGGTCAGTCAGCTAATGAGCATCAGCTGATTTCTGTCTGCTTTTCCACATTACCTCAACATTATCTATTTGTGATTCCTTTACTATTAATGGAAATCATGAAAAAACATATATCCGTATTTGATGTTTGATCAGTCCAGCTGTGATTTTTTTGTTTATTTATTTGTGTTTACAGATTTACACAGTGAGCATACACAGTACATGCTTAGCAGTGTTGGGAAGTAACTAGTTATATGCAACGGAATTACATTATTTAGTTACAAAATAAATGTGAATGTAATCAGTCACAGTTGCCGAGAAAAAAATGTGTAATTAAATTACAGTTACTTCTGAAAATGTCTGGGATTACAAAGCGGGTAACGTCTGAAAAATTTCTGTAAAAAGTTAAGGCTATATGTTGAATAATATTCATCTTGTTGCTTGTTGCATGTTTTTAATGTGCACAGTGCCTTCCTTTGCCATTTCCAGTCAAGGCCGTTTAGTAAAGTTTGATGCTATTCTGATGCTTTTGATTGGTTACTTGCTTGAATTTGCAGAGCCCCACATCTGCCAATTAAATCGATCCACATTGCTGCTTAAAGCTAAACAATCTGACTGAGAGTTGCCATCATGTCTACAGATAAATATGTGTTCCAGTGCTAAAAACTTAAACAATATTTTATTCAGAAATCAAGAAGGGGCTCAAAGGAACAGAACAGTGCAATGCAAAATATGTTTACCAGCTGTTAAAATGCTATCAGTGTCGAAAGTTTCCATGTCAAACCTGAGAAACATCTGCAAATATGTAGCCTGATCAGTGTCAAGTACTGCTGTAAGGCTGACACTGCCTGCTTTAAACATTCGAAACTCTTTAACAGTTAAATACATTTCTTAGAAATTAAGAAGAGTAATTAAAATGTAGTAAGTTACTTTACTTTGATAAAGTAATTAAAATAGTTACAGTACTTACTACATTTTAAATATGGTAACGAGTAATCTGTAACCTATTACATTTCCAAAGTAACCTCACCAACCCTGATACTTAGAAACAGGAAATAATTGAAGACATTTGGCATGTAAGGCAAAAAAGACAAGACGGGACCAAGTGGACAAGACTGACTGCCCGGGATCAGACAGATAAGACAGAGGCAGATAAATTTGGCTATTGGGTACACTGCACATTGTGATTTCTTGTGGGATCTTTGTGGGATATTTTTTTTTTAATCAAAAACAAAGAATCGATGTGAGACATATATGAGGAGCCATTTGTGGAAACAAAGAGGAATCAGTGTTGAAGATATAGCAGGAAGGGGGACCAGGTGTTCTCATAGGATGTGATGTTATTTTTCAAAGACACCAGATTTGAGTGGTCTGCTAATATACTGAGCCAGTTGGGTACAGATATCTTAGTTCTGTCTTCCTAATTTAACAATATGACCTTTTTAACAATGTTTAATGATATTAATATGAATGATGTGAGGTGTTTGGAAGTTTGTAATGAAGAGATGTCACCAAGTAGTGCAACAATGTGGGACAGGCATTGAGGATCTCAGATAGCTTGCCCTTAATCCTTATTTTGAACTGACATGCATTTTTAGCACGAAGGGATAATAATATGCTCTGAAATTATCAGCGTGTTTAACATTCGATAATTAATCTGTATTTGAAAGCAAATTTCTTCTGCAGAGAAACAGGTGTAACACGTATACTGTTGTGATGAGTTTTGCAGACATGGAAACACTGCCTGCGATGAGGCTGCTTTAATTTATGTGTTTATAAGGGCCAGACCAATATGGGATGTTAGGGGCTGATCTTTAGAGGTAGACCGATTGATTGGCAGGCTGATTGATCGGCACCGATTATTACCATTTTTCACAAACACAGAAAAATGCTTTAGGATAGTTTTGGGAAGATTCTTGAAACGTTTTGAGCCTGGTACTATTACTGTTATAAACTATCATTTAGCTTGGGCAACTCCAAATATTTGCCCAAATTCCCTCAATCATCTGTTAAAGTAAAATAATAAAAATTATTAATGTCATAATAAAATAAAAGTTTGTTTGTTTGTTTAATGTTTATGTAAGTTAAGTAATTTTTTGTATCATTTGTTATTATTAAAGTGTTACATTTTATAGAGAAAAAAAAGAAAATCGGCATTAGTTTTTGTCAGCCATCAGCTGCCCTAATTTCTACAGATCAGCATCAGCACAAAAAAACCCACATAGTGCTGATACCAATATCTGATATTTCAGCTGATATATATATATATATATATATATATATATATATATATATATATATATATATATATATATATATATATATAATTTTT
>JAPQLA010000020.1:28090883-28112834 GCA_029822935.1 Naso vlamingii
TTAAAATAGCCTGTATTATTATCAACTTGTAGTCTGACCAGAAGTGGGGATAAGACGTATCCCCACCGGGGATCAAAACTGAATGACCACAGGGGGGCACACCAAAAGCATAGAGGGGGAAATCCCCCCCCCACCCCCCACAACAATTTGCACCCAGCGTACCTCCCCTCGTTCTTACAAGATTCTTGTTTTCATATTGGCTTTCTCCAACAAATTTATGCTGTTTGAGTTCTGGGTCAAAGACCGCCGCAGCGACTATCGATCATGTGCAGATTGTTTAGGCCAGTCCAGGTCCAGTAGAGGCGTACACATGCAGGAGTAATTCCACTTCCAATTGCGTTATCTGGGTGTGCTAGCTCGACTTTGAGAATCTCGATTTAGTACGATTTCAGTCAGACTAACATGTTTACATGTATTTTAAAAGTCCGGTTTTAGTCAGACTAACACAATAAATTGATTTTCTCTAATGTCATGTAAGCTTACTGACTGTTGTTGCTGGTGTTACTTATTAATAAACCACCACAAATGTAACACCATAATCCATCTTATTTCCTGAACATGCTGTGAGTTCAAAGCTAGCAGTGGTGGTAGCCATCTTGGATTGTGGCATTTGATTAGTATTACCTGAGGACTTCCGGTATTTATTAATAATTTTGGTGTCGTCTGTGATCTTAATCCTGTACAAATCTGCTGTATCGCTATTTGTAAAGTTAAAAAAATTCACCGCAAATTATTGCAAAAGACAAAGTTCATTTATTAGTCCTGTGTGAATCTTAAGTGGGGTTTTTTTTGTTTTGTTTTTTGAAGGTTTTTTGTTTCCTTCGTGCCTTTCTCTTTTTCTTTTCTGGTCAAAAATTATGAAGGCTGAATGGGGGATCATAAATAAACGTAAGGACATCCTTTTGGGTGCAAACTCGGGAGGCTTGTTGCACTTGTTTGGGAAGTGGATGTTTTGCAGTGCCTTGACATCATATCCCTGGTAATGATGTCGGTAAATCTGAATAAAATACGGTCTTTGTTTATTCTGTACAAAAGCACCTCACAAAACAAAACCTGAATCATCCGAAGTCCTCCAGTAATACTTCGCTTAACGAGTGAATTTTAATTCATTTTGCTGTCTGATCTTGCTAAATAAATAAATACATTAAAAATAAAGTAGTCTTGCTGGCATTGAAGCACTCTTGTTCTTGTTTTTTCTTCTTTGTGCCAGCATGAAACAGATTGGTTTTGCTCCGTCCATGCAAACGCCGGTTGCAGGTGGAGCCAGTCGTACAGTTTGAAAACCACTAGCTTATTTGGCCCTTCATGCAGCAGAGCAATTATTAATGTTGTCAATTCTACCTTTGCTGTTGCTGCTGTGACAAGTCAGAATACATGCAGGTAAAACATGCGGGTTCGTACTGGCTTCACCATAGAGCACCTTCACAGTCTCAAGGGCAGTTTTTTAGCCACAGTGTGCTCACAAAGTAAAAAGTTTCTATCTCATCTAACCAAAAAAAAAAGTTGTTCATCGTAAATTTCCTTTTTGTTTGATTGGACCTTGTTTTCTCCAAGGATAGCAGCAGTGTGTTCTTGCTGTCTTGTCATTCCCCTCTCCTTTCTCTCGTGTTGTCTCTGACCTTGCTTTGTTTGTTGTTTCTGGATGTTTCAGGTGGATACCCTTCGCCATGTTATCAGTCAGACAGGCGGATACAGTGAAGGACTCACAGCCAACCAGATGTACAGTCCGCAGGGCATCAATGTAAGGATTCTTTTTTTCTTTCTCTCCCCACCAATTATTTCAAAGCCATAGGGCTCAGAATGCCACTTAGTAGGACTTGTCTCTGCTCCATGGTCACCTCGTTGATTGCTTCTGTAGCGCTCGCGCCATGGGCAGCACGCCGCCCGACGTACGCAGGCGTGTGGCCGACCACACGCATGCAGAGCTGCTGCCTGAGCCTGTCACGTTCAATCAGGTCTGGCGGAGCACCTGCAGCCACGTACAGTCAGCCGTGAGCAAACTGCACAAACAGGTGACACCTCCTGCACAGGACTTCAAATCCCTCCGACCACCTGACCCGTGATTAGCAGCCCAGAGGCCAGAAGCTCCCATTAAAGCCTCCCAGGAGACAACTCGGCTGTCCCGCTAAAAATAAAACCTCACGCCACTGGAAACAACTCCTCATGTGCCATAGGGGTGTGTTCCCCGCGTTTGTCTTATTTTGCAGCAGACTTTGGGTAAAAAAAAAAAAAAGTGGGGTTGTGGAGGGGGAGGGTTTGCTGGCGGCTGCAAACAGTAAGGAAATTCACAGCGACAAGCCGTGTCGTAAAGGGGAAAATCGATAAGACAGACACAAGGAGAGCAGAGTGTGGACTTGGGACAGCAATCCAAGCGCATTGCTCAGATCATGTTCCTGCCACACTAATGGCCCTGACAGCGAGCCGCGCCGAGAGGACGAGGACGGTCACAGCCGCGGCTGGGTTCCTCCGCTGTCGTCGTTGTGCCTCAGTGGCCATATGATAATCAGATGAAATGTCTCCTGTATAAAAACATGTATGTGTATTCAAATCAGCTTCCCGGCTGCTCTGAGCGCATCCCACAGCCAGCTGTGCTAACCCTGAGAGGCCGCTAACGTATTCAGGCCCTGTTCTTTCTCAGTCCTTTGACCTCACAGATACGGTTCTCCTTGGACGCCTGCTTGCTCTACCACATCTTACACTGCCACAATACGCTGTGTTATTCACTTTTATACCCTGTAAAGAAGCCCCGCAATGCATAATGTAAGAGTGGGATATCTGTCTGCCGGGCTGTTTGCCTGTGATTTATGTAGTTGAAGTAAGTAAGTAAGGAAAAATATATCAAACACAACTGAGAAGCAAGCGGAGAATCTGGCTCTTAACTTACTCTGCACTGTTGTTCCAAGTATTTTCTGTCAAACTTGTTAAGCGTGTACTGTGTATGCAGCATATCATCAGGGTTTCACAACTTTTTCTGGCCTGTTTAAGCACAGAGAAACTTCAAAATGATTATACCACAGAAATCTTTTTTATTTAAAAGAAGCTTTTGTTTTTTAAACATCAAAAAATGCACATAACCTGTAGAACATTTTCCAGAGATCTGAAAACAGACTTCATGAATGAAGAGGGGAACAAATGATGAGAGAGTTGAAGGAACCAGAGGGACTGGATAATGCCCAAGTAGATACATAGTGCATGCTGTGGATGATTACAGCAGTAATTACTGTTTTGAAACAGGCAGAGCGTCACCAAAGTCACACATTCTACAATCTGACCCCTCCACTCATGATTACACACTGCAGCCTGCCGCCTTAAATAACAGGCTTCGAGATGAGAGGCTGCCGAGGACCGTATCCACTTTTTTTGATGGCTTTAAAGTCACGATTAACGTCCTTTAACGGGCCCGTGTGTGGTGGTGGAACAGCCCTCTGTAGCTCCTACTGTGCGCTCACTGCTGTCAGTTTCATAATTAGCACGTATGATGATACTTTTACTTTTTTGTTTCAGAAGTCTTTTTATACATATTGTTCATATTTAAAATGTCAGGGACAAGCATTTATTTTAAGATAAAATCTCATACAGCTTCACCTGAGTGTGCAGGGGCAATAATCTGATTTCAGTGTTGGGGGGGACACAGAGTGTTAATTATGTGAAGTGTGTATTTTACTAAGCATGTACCGATATTCTTCTTGGATATGTGTTGCTGTACTATGGCACTTATCTGCTGTTCTCATACGTAAATTTACAGGAGTAACTGGCACTCTGACGTCCGTTTCATGAGGTCTTTAAAACTGACTCAATAGACTGTCGTCATATTCGATCTGCTTTCAGTGCGCTGTGGAGTGTTTGATCAGAGATTCGTAGTAACTACTACGGAATGCATTGATTTGCCCTAGCATTAGCATTAGCTTCATCGCTGCGTTCACAGGCACTCTGCTTGCCAGTTTACACAGCCAGATAGAAGGTTGTGGTTTCAGAAGATTCCACTCTAGAACTTGTTTTCAAACATTTGCAGTTTCAGGGGCGCAGCACGCCATTGTCTTGTAAAAGGACGGCCGAACCACAACAGAAGTGTTTTGTTTGATGTGAAAACTTGCACCGTGTAAACTGCCCTTAACACCAGTTAGCTAATGTCAGTTAAGGCAAACATTAGCTTTAGCTAGCTACCATTATTTAGTAGTAAATTTTAAAATTAGTAGTTAATTTGAAACGTTTGCTGTCTTAGGTTATATATAAAAGTAATCATTTACTTCACATTCAGACCACACTCTCTCACTCCACAGAAGCACAAGCGCTAAACACTACTGTGGGCCGGGGGGACTAAATCTTTTGTTCTCCTGTTTGCTTTTATAATCAGAACAAGTGCTTTCAGGGCAAATTATTATGGTATTTAGAATCATACTATATACTTGAGTTAAATTTTAAAAGCATATTATTTGGGGGGGACTCTGTCTGGAAGGGGGGACATGTCCCTTGTGTCCCCCCTGGGATTTACGCCCTTGGATGGGCTACAGACAGTAATTCACTTCATTTCTGCTGGGTTGAAAACATGATGTTTATTTTCTCTTTGTCAGTTTTATTTGGAAATGGTAATTTGATCTAAGTTAGCTTCCTCCAGTCTTGGAGACAATTTGCCTTCAGGCTGTGTGTAGTAGCTGAGAGTATCCCAGCATTCCACGCTGCGTTCTTTCACTCCCTCGCCCTCAGGACTTCCATTCGTTGTATCTCGCTGTGTTTGACCCAGCTGCACCGGGTAATGAATATGAAAATAACAGACTCCCCCCTCTCTCTCCCTACAGGCGAACGGTGGCTGGCAGGATGCTCCGACCCCCTCATCAGTTACTTCACCCACAGAAGGACCTGGAAGCGTTCACTCTGACACCTCCAACTGATCCTCACCCTCTCACTCCTCCATCCTCTGCTTCCCAGCATCCTCCACCTCTGCCCCCTCCAGCAGTATCCCCCAAAACTTAAGCTGAAACCCCATCCGGACTGGAGGTGACACACTGTGTGTAGCCACACAGCGGGACATAGTCGGGGTCTGGGAAGACGGTTTCACCGTTATGGACAAATTTCACTTTTGCTATCTGGACCATGGCAGCACCGTTAGCAGCCTGCGTAGGGGACTCATATCCACACTTCACAGTTTGTACAGTTTCCACTCGATGTCCTTGTTGCCTCTTTGTATTTCTCTGACATTATATATTCACACAGTAGGCACACAGTTAGCAGCAGAAAGCCCCATGTCGTGTCAATTGAAATTTTTTCACACTACCTCTATTCGAGATAACAGAGAAAACGACATTTTGGTTTCACTCCAGTTTTACAAATTTTTATGATTATTGGAATTTCCTGTAAACCACGCCATGCCCTGTCATCACACGTCTGTCTTCATTACTGTGCTCACGTTTTGTTTATCTAGAGTGCCAAAGTTCAACCCTGGAGGTGAATTTTGATAATGTTACATTACACATTTTAATGTCACGTCCTTGCATTTTTCATGCCATACTTTGTGAAGTATTATTACGTTAGTACAGTCATATTAGTCAGGTAATATCCAAGTATTCAGCCTTGATTTGTATCATTTGTATTTAGAACTTCTGCAGCAGACGAGTACATGAAAGGCATTTTATATTGTAGGTTTTCTGTTCATACACAGCAAAATAATGCGAATAATTCACAATTTCTAAAAGGAAATAATTAACACAGGTCAAACTTCATGTCAAGCATGTTGGCTGCATCTACAATATTTAAGAAAAATTGACCTGAAACATAAAATCGATGACAACATGAGCAGCAATTATGGCACGTCAGTATGTATTAAAGCACAATAACGTCAAACAATTAAAGTCAAAGGGTAACATTTGTAAATGTTAGAGAGGAAACAACAAAGAAAATTTGAAGATTTAAATAAAAAATAGTCATTTATGAAGAATTTACATTCAGTACATTATCAGATTTCATAAGTGTGTATCAATGAGATCAACATAGCCAAAAACTGCTGGTAACCAAATCCTGAACAGAATTTTAATTCTGATTTTAAGGAACCATGTTGTTGGGATTTAATACATTGCTTGTCTTCTCTCTGAATGCACTTCAATGCAAAATGTTGAAAAAAATTCTCTGCATAATTGTTAGAGTTTGCGAAAACTAATTTCCTGTCATATAAATATCCCATCGCAGGCTCAGGATTGTGGTACAAATATATCTTCGTATGCGTTCAGTGCTGGAAAAACGCAAGGTTACATACTTGTAACCCCTGTTCTCTGACCATATTTGAAAGAGAGGTACAGTGTTTGTATTTTCAGTGTTTGAGACTCCATTCGCTTTTTGTTTAGGACACTAAATGCACCACAACGTGCAACACAAACCAATCGAAAATGTGAAATTAAATTAGTTATATGTACAGTGTAGAATGTGCTCTGACATGTAAACTTGGTTACAGTTAGTCCTCATGAGATATCAGCATTTAAAAACTTTGATACCAAAAAAATGGCAGAATTTTTACCCTACACATTGGGATCAGCTTTACTGACGTTTTCTTTTTCCTCTTTATTATTTACGGTGCTAGTGAGCATCTCATAATGCACTAGTGCTTTTGTATTCAAAGCCAAAAAAATGCAGTTGGACAGCAGTTGTGTTTATAGAAATGAAAGTGGAAACAGACACCGTGATGGCACACAAATGCAGATAATGTTTGGATATATTTTTATGTCTCCATTTTGTGAATATCTCATTTTCTGTTTTTATTCGATATTAATTTGCTTTGCTACAGACTGTTCTTTTTTTATGCTACCATTATATGTGAATTAGCCCAAGATTGCTCTATATACAGTATGTAGATATGCACCTTGTACTCTTTTGTTGCATCTTTGAATTTGGAAAGTCGTCATTTTACAGTCTAATGGAGTTCCTGATGGATTCTAGGTGAAATCCTTTATTATTTCTTTGTACTCAGACCGCAGAAACAAGCCTGCTTCCAAGATGGCTGCTGTTTGAGAGAAGGTGGCGTGAGAAGGTAGTGTTGACGTTGCCCTCTGGCTTTTTTTTTTTTTTTTTTTTTAGCTAAACTGAACCTATGTGGAAAACAAAATTCAACCCCAAATAGTTACAATGCAGCCTGAAAACCACAGGTGTTTTTGAACAGTTGTCAGTGTGTTTGTATTTATTACACATGTATGAAATCATGGATGTTTCGGAGCTGCTGTCTGGAGGTCAACCACAGCATGATTACACCAAACAAACACATGGGTTCATTAAAGCAGCCTCTGCTCGACTCACCTGCTCAGCATTACAGCCGAGGGGCCGAGCAGTGTCGAGGTGAGACGCTGAACCTGCCTCAGTCGTGTCTTCTCAAGTCATCGGAGTGAACTGGCAGCGGCGGCCATGCAAAGAAAACACAAGGATTGTTTTTGCACCCCTGAAAAAAAAAAAAAGGCATAACTCTACTTTTCACATTGCCTGTCAAATATTACGGAAGCTTCATGTAATGATGCTTTTTAGTTTTTGAATATAAAAGGAAAAGACATGAAAAGAAAAATGAACAATTTGTAAAACATGAAATGTTTTATTTGTTGCATGTCTTTATGTTCTTCAATAAAATAACGTACTGCAGTGTTTTGAATGTTAACTTCTTTTTTACAAGGATTTCAGAGTGAAACCGTGGAGCCTTTTTCTTGACAGGTTTTAACTTTTAAGATCTCTGCATATGTAAAAAGGTATCAAATGAAAACTATTGTCTTTTTAATTCCAATTCAAAAACCTGTTTTCTGTGGAGAAAAATAGCTGAAAGGTGTAGGTTTTCTGGTCTCTTAATTTGTACTGGCAATGCGTATCCCAAATAAATAGTTTCTTTTGTTGCATAAATTGCAGTTTTGTCATTTTTCATGTAAGTTTCCTGCGCTTTGGAGAAGTTGGCCTCACATGTATGACTGAATGTGATCAGAAACTTGTGTGTGGTTCCTCCTCCAGACTTTTGTAACAGGGTCAGGGTCAGGAGTCACTGTAGGATACAAGTTTACACGTTGTAGACTTGTCAGTCCAACACCTCTGGATAACATTGCACGTCTCACTTCCAACTATGCTGCAGCATGCGGGCATTTTATCACCACTAACACAGCGCCGGAGCTCGGCCGAGCTGCCGAGGGTGTGAAGGGGACATTTTCACAGATTTTGAAGTGAGTGAGAGCTGTGTGCTCCCGGCAGACAGACGCCCTCCCCCTCCTTCCCCTCACCCAGCTCTCCCTCCTGGGCATGGTTAATGTGCGTTCCCTGAAAGAGGCGGGATCCACACTTATCTCTCTCCTCCAGATAAACCAGACAGGATGTCTGATTCTGCTCCTCCGATTCATCTTTCCTTGGGAAGGAGAAAAACAGGAGGAAGGGGCTGAAACATTAACTTGTGGATTAGGACGAGGTTCCCAGGAGCATCCGAAATCAGAGAGCGTGACAGAGACTGTGGGAGTGACATATGCAAACATGATCAAGTGTAATTATATGGAGAAGCCTCCTTGTTTCTATCAAAGGGCCTCTTTTAGCCACTGTGTGAGCACTGAAAGGCAAGAAGTGCTGGACGTGTATAATTTATTCATGTGCTCCTGCAAACCAAAAGGCATTGTGAGGCTGATTCAGTCATTACATGCTGAAAAGGTGTAAATCCCATTCTGAGTAAAATCACTATGTTCTTTTCAATTCCTTTAACAAATTGGCTGGAAAACATGCGACGCCGTGACAAAAGCTGTGCAGGTTTTTAAAGAGACTTCACTGATTATCATCCGCTTACACAACCAGAAGATGCAGAGCGAATCGGAAAGAGGATCAGAGGAGTAATCATTTAAATATAACCCCCCAAAAATCTACATTTGATTCTCTAAACTCTTAGACGTCCATTTTAAAAGTACTAAGAATCAGATAATATGTCCATCATCAGAAATTATTCACTTATGACAAAGACTTTAAGAACATTTTTCTAATGATTAAAAGTTTAATGCAATTTTTCAATATTAATATCCCTAATAATAATAATAATAATAATAATAATAATAATAATAATAATAATAATAATAATAATAATGTGTTCATTACATTTTTTAAATACACACCAAAAGCACTTAGATTAGCATAAGATACTAAAGGTAAACATGTAGATAATAAAGCATAACAAAATTATTTTTATCAAACACTTTTAAGTTTTTATGAATCTTCTGTCTTGTTCACCCCCTCAATAAAATCTGTCTACCCACAATCTGTCTTGCTGGACCTCCACGTGAAAAAAATGGCCCGATTTATTTGTATTTTTGAACATTTTTGGACCCTGAAAATGGAAAGACGTAAGGCAAGTTTTTCTGTAGACAGCGGAAGGGGAGGGGAATGTCAGGAGGGGAAGTTGTTGCCAAATGGCAGGCTAATACTCACAGACTGCATCCTGTGAGGCAGACTAACCTATGATTATGGCAGTTTTAGGACAAACGTCCTGACTTGCAGAAATTATTTTATAAGTAGACGAGTTGGCCTTTTGTTTATGTTTTGGTGTGTTATGTTCGCTGTCATAAACGTGCCAAAAAACAGGAAACAGCGGGAGGCAGCATGGAGGTCAGTGACAATGTTGATGGAAGGTTCAGTTTCATTCAAAGTCAGAAAGATGTTCGAACACTACTTAAACAGAACAATCAGCATCTTTACATGACGTTAGAGAAAATCAATTTATTGTGTTAGTCCGCCTAAAACTGGACTTTTAAAATGCATGTAAACATGTTGGCCCGACTGAAATTGTTCTAAATCGAATTTCCCAAAGTCGAGCTAACACATGCAGATAATGAGATTGCAAGTCGAATTACTCCTGCATGTTTAAGCGGATCAGGACCGGCCAAAGCAATTTGCACGTGATCAACAGTCCTCGGTGTGTCTTTGACCCAGAACTTGAACAGCATTAATTTGTAGGAGAAAGCCAGGAAGACAAAAAAAATCTCATAACCACAAGGCAAAATATGCATTGAGTTTGTACCAAAAGTAAAGTGTAAATATAAAGTGTACATCACTGTAAAGTTGTCCATGTTTTCACTGTTCAACATGGATTTCGCTAGCTGCTTGCTAACTTGTTTGTAGCTTGTTTGGCTAACTGGAAGGAGGTCCAATAGCAACCAGCTAAAAGGGACATATTGCTGCCTCCCATAGCGGAGTCTGACAAATTGATTCTCCCTCAGCGCTTGTATACTGGGACATCAGTCCACTTAACTGTCCTAACCAAGCTATAAATGTAGCTCGACTTAACTGTGCATGTAAACGTACTGATTGTCACATGGCCCACAGTAGAAAGCAGCAAAAATGTTCGACTTGCATCAGAAAATCTTGTGAGAAAAGTGCCAAAAATTTGTGTCCACTCGGGTATCATGTTTCCATCACTGCTGATCGGAGCTGCAGACGGTTAACATGCTGCTACTGCAGAGTCATTTGACTTCAGAGTGAATGCCAATTGTACCCATTTCCTTTGCACTGTGGGAGTGCAATTTTTGTCCAGTGTGAAAGCAGCATTAGTGCCAGTTTCCACATAGCATTTTTTTCTGAGCGCCAGTGTCTTTTTTCAGTTGTTCTCAATGAGGAGAGAGCGCATGGAGAAAAAGCACATTGCCCAGCGTCTTTTTTCTGAGCGCTCTGCCTTTTTGGTGCTGCCTCTCTGAGTGCTTCGAGCCCTTCAAAGTTTAAAATTTCTCAACTTTTCAGAAAAGCACTGGTGATGTCAGAGGCGCTCTTTTCAATGAGCAGTAGATCGTTGTATTGTTTTGTTGTTTCAGCGATCGGTAGATCAGTCAGGACTCAAGAACGGAGGAGAAGCTGGTGTTTGCCATCTCCATGTACCTGGAACAGTACGATATGTCTGACAAAACCATCATAACAGAGAGAGGAAAGCCTGTTTGTGCGTTTGAGTTTGTTCATGTCATGCACCCACATCCTCTGTTATCCACGTCTGTTCACCACAGCCATGATCGCAGGTCCATTATCATTATTAAGCTTATCATCCACACAAGGTATGAGGGAAAGGATCCTCTGTTTGATGCTCACTTATAAAAATAAAGGACTTCTAACAGAAAACGGACAGTAAAAGCAACTGAGCAGTGTCGATCATTCAGCGGCCCTTGTCAAGATACTGTTGTCATGATGACAAGACGCACATGCAGCTTTTTTTGCGCTTCGTCCCACTACTGTCAAGCACTCCGCCAGCGCTTTTCTGCCCGAAAAAAACACCATGTGCACACAGACCTTTAGATATCAGAAAAAGTAAACTTTAAATTAAAGGGACAGTTTCGTCTGAGTTCGCAGGGATTCGGACCCGATCTCGGGCATCAATAGTAACTACATAAAAACAGCAGTCTTTTCACTGAGGGTCTCATTCGCTGTTACAGGAAATTCATAATCATCAGAGGAATCATGAGACTGTTTCAGAAATACTTAAACGTTCCTTGTAGTCACTTTAAGGGGGCCCCACTGCTCGATTTTGTATTGGGGCCCCTAGTGAGCAAATCCCTCCCTGATTGTCACGTAAAGCTCACACAACAGCCGACTCTTTAGGTACTGTTAAAGATGACAAAACATACTTTGTGTTTGAACTCAATCCACTGAAAAACAACTTTCTGTCCTGACGGGTTCAATTATAAGAGAGGACGTCATTGTGTCTATTTTCAAAAAAACATACAAAGAGAGTTTTGTCTGGATTTTACTTTGATTTCTGTCCCCCCCTGCTGTGATGGAAGAAAACAAAGCAGTGGACAGTCACACTGATTCAGTGAGAAAAAAAGCACTTCTGTCTTCTTTGACCTCAGTGGTTTTCGAACAGCTGAGTCGTCTCGTTGGTGGAGTTTCATATCAATCATCGTCAGTCAGACCACAGTGTTACACACACTGGAGCTCTGGGCTCACATTATATCAATGACAATAACAAGGCTCATAAAAAGCTGGCTTCATACACAACACATAATCTGCATCGGTTACGTCAACGCCTGCCATCATCATACACACACACACACGCCTGAGGGAAGGGCTACTGAAGCAGACGATGGGAGGTCTGAGGGCACAACAAGAGGAGAGGCTTTTTTTCTCAAGGAAACTTTCTGCATTAATACGATGAAACGAGTCTGATGGACCTCATGTGAATCAAGTTACTCGCAAAATAACTCCAGAGGAAAAGCCTCTGCAGGAATACAGTGGAGTAATTAGTGATTGTGGGTTTGTTCCAGTCAGTGTTGCAGATTTCAGATTTGGAAAGGGTTCAGTTTGGCAGAGACTCGCCGCTGGAAAGCCTCAGCCTCGTATTGCCTGTGCCACCCACAGATCTCTAATGAATTCCTCTGATCCCAACTTTCATAAAGAAGACATTTGGAAAAGATTTCACAGATCAATGTGCGTCATCGGCGCCTTTCAAGTTATTTCAACCGTGGAATGTTTGAATTAGAATCTGCAGTACGTTTGAGCGTTTGGGGTGTGGGAGTTTAAGACTGGGAACTGTTTCTTTATATTTGCCTAAAGCTTCCATAATGAGCGAGATATGGACCTTATCATGTTCTTCAATTATAGAGAAAGAAAACCTTTAAAAGTGTGCCAGGAGAAGCTCTTATTAAAGCAACGAGAAAGTTATCTCTGCAAAACATGAATCACAAATGAGACCAAAAAAAATATTTTGCACTGATGATCAAGGACATTCAGATACACTGCTGTTGCAATAATTATCGCCCTCACATCCGACAACAAAAGTAGGATCATTCATGTCGATTCTCACGTGGCTGTGAGCTAATTTGCTTTGAGTTTGTCTCTGTGTTTCCATCTTCTTAAATGTTTTCCTGTGTTTCTGGACATGAAGTTATTTGACACGTTTGGTCACTGCAGTGTGTCACTTCAGAGGGAAATCCTGTCTTTTCATAAGATAGCAATGCTGATTATGTTGTCAGGATGGATTTATATCAGGTAAAAAAAAAAAACTGCCCAGTTCCCCCTGCTCTGTGCTCCCCGCTATATACTGTATATTGTAATTTAGGAGGCAGCTGTCATATTGAGTTTTCCCATTATCCTGAATGTACAGCGAGGCTCAGACTCAGACTGAACACATTGGATGTGACTACAGCATCACTCTCTCTCTCTCTCTTCTCACACACACACACACACACACACACACACAAGCCTGATTTATTAATTCAAATTAATATTAAAATTAATTGTGCAAATAGAAGCTGGTTAAAGAATTCTGACCTGTGGTGGGTTTCATGCTTCCTAACAGTGAAACGCTGCTGACCCCCGATGGTCACGAAGGAAGCACTGCGCACAAAAACAGGGAAGCTGCAGTGAAAAAAGGTTTGGAAAGGTTTTTAAAAGTTTGAAAACTCTTGATTATTCAAAGAATGTATTGGTAACATTTACATGTAGATGAATAATGAAAAAAAAACAGCCACAGATTTTCCGAAAAAATATGGAATAAAAGTTTGGCCGAAAAAGTTATTATAGTTGTAAATTAATCATTTAAAAAAATGGTTGGGTTCAAAATGATTATTTTGTTAACTTGTCTCAAAGATGTCACAGGCTCCTGAGCCTTGAGTACCAACACTGGTACCATGTGGTATCTCTGTGTCATCAGAGAACAAAAGTCTCTATGCTGATGAGAGAACCTTCAATTGTCACAAAACCTCAACATTAAATCTGAAAATATTTACATAGTTATACCAAAGCGCTTAGAACACAATAAAAAAGTTCCATGTAAGACATTGATTAAACCCCTAAAAATAATCTCTGCTCATCAAAATGACATTTAATTCCACCTTCCACAGGCTGATATGTAACTCTTTACCTTTGGCTTCATGTCATACGTCAGGGTCTATATTTGATCTATCTCCACCCACACCGTCACCTCTCACCTGTAGCTTTGACGCTGCTCATCAGGGCCCGTATTCACAAAACATTTCAACTTACCACTAGGAGGATTCCTAAATGTCACTAAAAGTTCCTAACCAAGAGTTTTCTCTTAAAACCTTCCCACAAAGCTGCTGAGATCAACTTTTACTGAGGAGCTGGGAGAAATCTTAAGCTAAGAGAAAGGGCGGGGCTGACCCTGTTGGATGATGTCATGTTTCATGAAGCTGTGATTGGCTGTCTTGTGTTTTGGGCTGTTTTGGGTCTCTGTCAGTGAATTCAACATAGAAATACTGCAGGAGGTATGCTGCCAAATAATACAAAAATATAGATTAAAAATAACATCTAGACTAATTTAAAATTAAACAGAGAGTAATATAGTCTACTCATATTTACTTTATTATCCTTTTTTTAAAACATTTGATAGTTTTATTGTTGTGATTTTTAATTATTGTGTTTGTTTTTATCCTGCAGATTTTTTTTATTTATTGTTGTCTTTGCATTTATCTTTATTTAATCTTTGTTTTCTTTGTGATGTTTCAACCACTTTTGGCTGCATGTTTGTATGAAAGGTGCTATATGAATAAATTTAAGTTACTGATGAGTCAAGTGTACAGCTAATAGTCGACCTACATGCAGCTGACTAAATATCAGCGTGCATCCATATAAGAAGCCTCAGTGTTTAGACTGCAGTAACCACGTCTGACCGTGAGACTATAAGAAAACCAAAACCAAACTGTATGCAAGAACAATTTTTATTGTGTCATAAAGGAAAGATATTATCAAAGAAAATTTTGGAGCAGGAGAAACTGCAAAAGACAAAATAGAAACATGAGGAGGAAACATATGCACGGGAGTAAATGCTGCCTTCCCATTTCTTTAAAGAACCAAGGACGAGTGTGAAAAATGTTGGTTCTCTCTACAGTCTCGCTGAATTCAAGCATCAGAGAAATGCCACAGGTAGGTAAAATACGCCATTAGGCCGAATCTTTTCAATTTAACTAGACCGCCAATTTAACTAGACCAGTGTTTGTTCTCGGTAATTCATTTAGCAAAATGAGCATAAATGTATACATAAATGACCCTTGCAATACATGAAATCATAGATGATATTAACATATCTCCAATAGGAAATGTTTACTGCATTGCTCTTAGTTACTTAGGAGTTCTCTTGAGGACTTCTGACTTCTCACAGGTTTAGAAGCTGGTTTTGGCGCTAAAATGCAAAAAAGGTATTGAAAGAATATCTTCTAAATGAGCAGGTGAGGAGCTACTTTTACCCTGTGAACATGGGCCCAGATCCAGTGACGTCAGCCTTCAAGTACGTTAAAATATTTGTTTGGCATGAAAGTTCATTGCAGTCATCAGATATAACAGCTTCACAAAACTTCTTCATCAGTTATTAGCCGATCACTTGGTCAGTCCACAAATATTTCCCTCTCTTTTGTGGCATTAGTTTCGCCCTAGAAGGCTGAATTTTGGTATGGAGGTCAAGAGTGTGTGTGTGTGTGTGTGTGTGTGTATGTGACTGAAGGTGTGTTTGTGTTCATTGCTAAAAGGGGGGGTGGCAATGGGCGTGGCCTATGGCAAAAGGATGCATAACTAGCAAATGGACGTGCACAAGATTTAGTGCATGAGCTAAAGGACAGCTGATTAACTGTTCAGGAAAACTGGCAAAAGGGGGCGTGGCAGTGGGAGTGGCCTGTAACAAAAAGGTGCATAATAGATTTATGTAACATGGACAAACTTTGTAGAAACACACACACATACACACACACACACTTTCATTGGTCATGGTTTGCCCTGCCCCTACACTTAAGCCCCGCCCCCTTCCATTGCTCATTTGTTGTAGACTCTTGTGGGACGCATCATTGCAGACAGTAATTTTTATATCTTCACTTTCTTTCTTTCCAAATACACAGTAAAGAAAGGATCTAACACTGAAACAAGTACACAGTGTTTTGCATCCTGACAAATACACTGAAATATACTCAACACCGTGAGAAGCACCTTATTTCTCTGAACATGATGTAGCTGTAGCAAACACTGAACATCACACCTACACTTTTTCATAATTATTTCATTTATTTTACAACATGTTCCAAATACAACCCCAGAATAAAAGTGACATATGTACAACTTGTAATGTACGATTAGTTTATTTCCATCCTGTCTTTAGATTTTTAACTTAACACTGAAAAGAAAATTACACAGGCTAAATTTTTCACAGCAGACATTTTGACTAAATAGTAACACAGCACAGGTGGTACTGATGACATTAATGAAGGCTTTGCTCTCTTTAGTGTGACGGTGAAGCAGCAGGAACATCACAGCACCCTTAAACTGATGGAGACAAATGGAAATCAGTAACTATCAGTTTTGTTATTTACACTTTCTTTTCCTGCTCTGACATGTGACAATCCCTTCATAAAAACTGCACCAAAAACACACCTATCAAAAATCGCATTATTTAAGCTTTAAACTTGGTCTCCAATATTTTCTATTGATTATTAAGATAACTTGCGAGAAGTGATGTTCAAGACTGTATGTTGTACCTAAAATGCACTTTGGAGGTTTCGGTGAAAGTTAAAGCAAGAAGCCTGAACAATTTACTGTTATATGTTACAGCCACGGAAATAATTTGGCTCTGTTTTTTAGTGCAAAAATGCTAGAAGAAATTTGTAACTCCATTTTTTGAGAGAAAACATTTGTAATTCGCAGTATTTAAACAAAATATCAGTGGTCCCATGTACTAAAAGAGGAGCAATAAAATAAGAGTATCATCCTCAGAGTTATCACTTTGTTAAGAATAGCAACATTATTTTTGCAGGCGAAATACTGCATTTGACATTTCTACTGATATTCATTTAAAATGCTGTGATAATCAAATTGAAACCAGTTGGAAACAGGCAATTCCACAAAGTAAAACAGAAAAGAAAAACATCCAGATGAAGCTGGTTTGATGACCTTGTCACTCCAACTGGAGCTTGAGAGCTTAAAAGGTCACATAAATAAGGTACCAGCCTGTTTAAAATCTTAAAATCAATCCTGAAATGAATAGAAGTCAGTGGAGGGAAGCCAAAACTGACATTATGTGCTCATTTTTCATTTTCCATTGAAGAGACTGGCTGCTGAATTTTGTGTTAGATGAAGCCAAAGAAGAGCTGACTGTCCTGGCCAAACGTACAGAGAGATACAGCAGTCTAACCTGGATGTGATGAAAGCTTGAATGACCCTCTCAAAATCCTCAGGAGACAGATATGCTTTGACTTTGTCCAAGAGTCGTATCTCAAATAAAAGTGATCCTCACATCCGCTTCATCATTGGTCTATTTAAGCGAGACAAAGCTGCCTAACATAAAAAAAAAACAAAGGAATAATTACTCGGAAGGATTACCTAACCCAGTGAAGTCTCAAATTCTTTAAAGTTGATTTTTGGTGTTTTGAAATTAAAGCATAAGAGCACTGACTGTCTTTAAAGCAGAAAATGTATTTTGTAGTACTAGAATAGGCCATAATGCAAGCTAAAGCTAGTGTTTGTAAAAATTGCATAATCTCTCAACTTTGTGTGACAGTTTGTGAGAAAACTTCATTCAGCCTTTTCTTTGTGTCCCTCTGAGGTTTGCAGGATGCTGCCTGTTAGGTCTTTGTTCATAATTTGGACCTTCAATCTGTGGACACAAGTGTGACCTTGTGCAGCTTTGAGCTGTCTCAGCAGAGCGTCTGACCGCAGCGGCTGACACAGCGAGACGTCTGCCTGTTTGGGGACAGAGGGTGTATGTAGGTCAGCCATGGGCCTGCACGCTGTGACAGCAGCACGGTCACTGTGCTGTGCAGCCGGACAGGGATTGGAGTGGACAGAGAGAGCCAGCGTGGAGAGAGGCCCCCCTCACACGTCAGCACCGATACTTCCTCATTTGCCCCCTTAAACACTTTGACATTATCAGGCCACACAGAGCAACGTCCACCCTCATTACTCTCACCTTTGGTTCTGCAGCAAAATGGGCAAAGAGAAGCAAGAGAAGAAGAAACCGGCAGAAATACTGAAGAGACATCAGATCACAGTGCACATCTGAAATCTTGAGATGGTCATTTGACGACTCACATCATGACACAAACACCACTGATGCTCAATAACAACTTACAGTTGTGACAATACAGATGTGCGGTAACATATGATTGGAAAAAAAGACAAAACACATCACAGTTTTCTTAAGGATTACAAACTGATTTCAAAAAATGAAAATTTGCTTAATTTTTTATTCATATCCTCAAGCGCTCAAACAGAATCTTTACTATATAAATATTGAAGAAATACATTATAAAATTAGTAATTAAATGTATTTATTACACAACCAAGTTGTCCTTTTAACACATCTTTTATTGACAGAGTTTAATGTGCAGTTCAAAACACAAGCTGTTGTAACCCCATAAAAATGAGGACACACTGCCATCTAGTGGCTATAATGCCACGGCTCACCACTGCATCAAAAATGAAAATATGTACACTGATCGTCACAAAAATTTTGACTTAATGTTTGACATTATTTTACAGAAAACTACAAGTGTCAGAGAAACAGCTTTAAAGAGAGTCGAGTGAGATCTTCATGGGAATAATGGGGTCACATAAGGGTTACCACGGTGACAAGTACAGATGACAAAGTCGTCATCGGTTGTATGGATGCATCGAGCCAGACGCAGATTTGATGTTTGTCTTGATGCTGCTCGGCATTTTTCCTGAAGAGGAAAAATGGGAGAGAAGAAATTAAAATCAAATACACATAAATACAGATTATAGCTCCAGGCTGTTTAGCTAAGCTGCATGGGTCAAAATGCACTGATATAACTGTGTATATTATATATGTGTTTGACATATACGCTTGATTAAAATGTTTGATATGTCTTCTCAGAAATGTATGATGCTCAGCACAAATTCAGGGATTTATTTTTGAAATTTTGAGCACAAAAATTATTTAATAGTTCCCTTGAAATAATTGGCTCATTTGAAATTAACTTTTGCTTTCCCTGGACGTGAAGGAGGGTGAAAAAAAAAAAAACACTGATGATTAAATCTTGCAAACACAGGAAGACACAAACATTTACCCGTTATTAAATTAACAAATAATATTTTACTCAGTCTTTTCAGCTTTAATTCCGTCTCCAACGATTGTTGTTCAAATGTGTGTTAAGTTAAAATATAAACACTGCTTTTATTTATCATTATTTTTCGAGGACACATGCAGAGAGAGAAGAGGAACAGCAAGGGCTTAACGTCATTATACTCAGAACTCAGACACTCAGGTGAAATACTAACCCAGCTCTCCAGGTCTCCTACCTGGCTGCCCTTGCTGCTGTGGAGCCACAGGTCCTCCCATACCTGCTTGCTGGCCTGAACCACCACCGATGGTGACCTGCTGTAAGGTTGGACCTCCGCTCATCATGGCCCCTTGTCCTGGATGTCCAGGGGCCACTGGGCCTGGAGGCCTGCATTTGGAAAGGCCCTTTCCAAATGCAACAGCTCCTACCAGCGCATTGGTGTCAGCAGGGTTGAAAGACGGTTTGTTCTGTCGGATTGCTGCAAAAACAAAAACTCACAAAGGTCAAAATATTAAAAGAAATAGAAATAATTAAGGATTTAAGAGATATTCTAGAATTTTTGACATAGGGCCTCATTTTCAACCTACCCAGTTCTATTCCTACTGTTAGAGACCATTTTCAGTTCATTGCATGCAGTATAGAGTTTAGACGGCTCGCCTTTTTGCCACGCTTGGCAAGTGCAAGTCAATGGCACCAGTAGCAAGCCAACAATAGCCACTACCAAACTCCAATCAAACACTCCACAGTGCACCCAAAGCAAGGTGAATATGACAACAGTCTATTGAGGCAAATTCGAGTGTTTGTAGAATAATTTTAGAAGTCAAATTAAATCTGAATTTCTTGAATTTGTGGCTCTGCTTAGGGTTAGTAACGACAGGAAGCTGCCAAATACATTACTTCCCGTTGCTACTAACTCTAATCAGTGCTGAATAGGTCGAAAACGAGGCCCTGTGTCAAAAATTGGGGACTATCCCTTTAATTACCTGGACAGAGGAAATGTGACATACCTGCACTTTCTGCATCTCTGTCATCTCGAGGATTGTTAAGCTTCTCCAGCAGATTCGAGCAAAGTTTGTTCAACGTTTGGATCTGTTTCTGTTCATGAAGAAATAACAAGGAGGGTTGAAAAACGCAAAATGTTTGTGTAGAGCTACTCATCATATAACAATGACTGTATGTTTGCATGAAAAAAGAAAGCACCAATCCACTCAGTCTGTGTGATATCTAACTGACCTGTGCCACCTCTGGGCCCATCCGTGCCGCCTCTGCACTCAGCTGTTTCTCCTGCTCCTCCACCTCTGGATCAGGCTTCGTCCGCAAGTAGTCTGGTACAATCTCATGGCTGAACACTGGGACGCGTTGCTCGGTGAGTTTCTGCCGGGCAACAAGCAGAGGAGGATGACAGACAGGTCAGAGAGATCACCTAAAAAATGCCTCCAGTAAAAAACATCAGTGAGCAGCTTTGATACTCACTGCTAAATCCTCATCCCGGTCTGGAGACAAAAGCAGTGGTATGATGACCTGGTTGCGAAATGATGGTGTTTTCTCGTTCTTGAGCAGTTTGTTGATAGTGTTCAGCTGACCGGACAGAAGAGCAAAGTTGTCCAGAACAGAGGGCCTGAAACACAAACACCCATCACAATTTTTCAGAGGATAAACGTTACACAAAAGAACATTATGAAGACACAAATCTGTGCATTCTGATGGCAAAACACTGAAGCATCTGGTGTCACATTCCACCTGATTGCTTTGACTGAACAGGCTTTAAATTAGGGCCAAAAAATCGATTTTCCTGTGTTTTCATGATATACTGCATCGATTTTCAGTTATGTATGATGATGCCTATCATATGGTGAAGTCCTTGCCAGTACTCACCCCCAATTTTCATATGACGTTTACAGTGTGTTCAGGGACACAGTAAGAATACTTGTGCAATTTGTGATGGCATCTACAGAAGCTCAGTGACACAGAAGAACACATGTGCACTTTATTTTATGTTTTCAATTTCAGTGTGTCCACTGCCTCCAATTAGAGTGCGAGAGTGCATTTAAATTTCATTTTTCATGTTGATGTTGTGGCAGCTACGTCAGTGTTCGGTAATTTGCCAATACTGTTATAATCAACTGGAAAGGAAATTTTGAATTAAATTGTTTTGATGTATTAAGGTTGCCCTGATTGTGTACAGCACAGGAATGCACGATATTATCGACACGTTATCTGTATCGGCTGTTACTGGTTTTAAAATTAGCGCATATCAGCCAGCATGCCGATATAACTGATAAAATAATAGGTTGGTGTTTCCTTGATTAAACGCTCGAGTCAACACCACGTGTAACATGTTCCCTGTGGACAGACCTTATGTTTTCTTACTTCGTCACTTGTGAAACAGGCCAAATTTGCCCCGGTTGTGGGTTTTGTTCTGATTGTCTCAAGGAGAGCATCATCCAGTTTGAAGTAGGATGTATCTGACTTGTTTTGTTCAAAAGCAATTGTCATAAATAAATATATGACATGTTTTACATAAGTTCAAGTATTTTTCTTCTTTTGCACAAGGAATGAATATCACATCATTTTCTTAAGCTTTGTATTTTATGTCTGCATTTGCCGGCGGGCCAACATCCTAAGAGTGTGTGTGCATAATAATACTGTACGTAAATTCCACAACAGAGGAGACCTGACAATCTCTGCCATTAGGTGTGCAGAAAAAATATACATATATATTGGTATCGATTATTGGCCATTATTGATTATTGTAAAATATCGGTATGTCGGATATATCAGCAAAAAATCCAATATCATGCATCTCTAATACAGCAACTTGTATTTCAGCTCTTTTTTACCTCTTCAGTGAGCGAACTATGTGAAATATTGCAATATATCACAATATGCATTGCATATATATGTGTGTGTATATATATATATATATATATATATATATATATATATATATATATATGTGTGTGTGTAT
>JAPQLA010000020.1:28112934-28123484 GCA_029822935.1 Naso vlamingii
CACAGACACACACACACACACACACACACACACACATATATATATATATATATATATATATATATATATATATATATATATCTGTGTATATATATATATATATATATATATATATATATTTGTGTGTATATATATATATATATATATATATATATATATATATATATATATATATATACATACATACATATATGTATATATAAATCGTGTAGTGGCCCATGTATAGTGATGCATATTGTAACGTGACGTCCTTGCCAATACCCACCACTAGTTCAAATTAATGCTGACATCTTTGTTTTGTGATAAAGTCTGATGGTATGTAAACCTGGCAGGTGTGGTTTCAGAGACAAAACCCACCGTAACTATGACTAAAACATTGCTCCTTGATATCACACAATTCAAACATAATTCGGTCATTTGTCATGAGAGACAGACTTCAGATTTGTCCTCTAGAGACAGACGTTGGAGCTGACCACTAACTCCTTGGACACTGTGACTGGGGTATGAGGACCATTTGGAAGCATTACACTCATAAACAACTCATTTTGACCAGTGAAAATACGGACGTCAATCACCTCATCAACTCATGACATAATTACAGTTTTGGTGCTGTAACGTTAACAAGATGCTGAAGTAAACTTTTTTTATGGAGGACCGTCAGTAAAAGGCTCTACTTACCACGTTAATCGCTCGTATTCGTTTTCCAGCTTATAAATGAAGCTGTGAAGAGCGTTTTTAACGTGTGCCACCCGAGAGATGAGAGACTCCACAGACGCCTCCAACAGCTTCTCTTCCCGTTGCTACGAGAGAAGACACAGAGCCAACGTTAATGTTAATGAACAAAACGCATAACGCTCATTCACACCGAACAATGCTGACGACAAAGTCATTTGACTGTAAACAGTTCAACTTTACAATGGGCTCCATTTCACTGTCATGCTAGCCTAGCTAACGCTAGCTCAAACCAAGGCAAAGTTAGCTGTTAGCAACCTATCGTTAGCTACTGCTAGTGCTACAAATAGGTAAACAAGCGGCACCAAATATACAAGTAAAACTCAAGTTTAAGCACAAATGAATAATTTGACAAAGCATCATCCTGTTCTTTGTTTTGTTTGTTTTTTAAATATTGGCGTTAACTTCACATTACCTGCATGGTCAAACTGCAAACAAATAATGAAAACTTCAAAATCAGTCGAGTCCAGGCAAAAGTACTTCCGGATCACGTCGTTAAAATAAAAGCATGTGGACTTCTTCAGAGCACCGTCCTGCTCTTACACTCAGCAACTCTTTTCACTACACGGAAATACTTAAATGCTAAGAAAATTCTCCAAATATTAATGACATCTTCAGACTGTTTTTTTTTTAAGATTTATCATAAGTGATCTTATTAGATGGATTGATCTGCCCTGTTCTTGAACGGGTGAGATGAATCTGATCAAAATGAATGTACTACCCCGACTCCTTTATCCTATGGCAATGTTGCCCCTGTATGTTACAAAGAAATTAGCCAAGGAAATTGAAAGGGATTTTTCTAAATTTGTTTGGAATGGTAAAAAAAAACCCAGATTAAGGGGAGGCGTTGCTTTTCCGAATCTTATGTATTATAGCTGGGCCTGTCAGTCGTACTATAAATGAATGGGTTCATCTTAAAGGAGGTACTGAACCATCTGAAGCATAGGAATGTGCTCCCCACGAATTGTTAGCGAGCTCACAAATGTGGGAGGCCACGCTCTGGATTGGTAAATAATTTGATAATTCTAAATACAGTTGAGGTCTGGAAAGATGTCACTCAAGTGTTTAATAGGAGAAAATACTCGTCATATTTGACTCCATTAGAACAATGGAAATTTTCCTCCGGGGGTTAAAAGTGTTGTTTTTCGATCTTGGTATGACAAGGGTGTCAGAACCATAGGGGATTCATTCGATGACACTAATGTCCTTATGTCTTTTGACATGATCGAAGTAAAATATGGACTGTCACATCAGGACTTTCATGCATATCTTCAGGCTCGCCGTTTCATTTGCACAGACATAAAACTAACTCAGGACAAGCCTCTGCTAGGGCCGATGGAGGAATCTATCATTTGTTACACTAGAATGAGGGGTTTCATTTCTTATTTTCATGGTTATTTCTTATCTTATGATCCAGAAAACATTGACACAGTGGTGAAAAGATGGGAAAAGGATCTTCAAACTGAATATGAAAAGGACATGTGAGATGCATGTATCCAATCTTCTCATTCTACTTTTCTGTGTAACAGATATAAAGAAATGCAATATTGGATTCTTCACAGGCAGCACAGGACACCTTATTTCCTAAACAACATTGACTCTACCAGGCTCCACTGTGTATTAAGTGTAAAAGCGAAATTGGAACGTATATGCATTGTTTCTGGGAATGTTCCAAAATTGCTGGTCACGTATGCCAACAGCTGAGTTCAATCTTCAAGTGTAAGATTTGTAAAGACCCTGGGCAGTTTTTACTAGGCTTACCATCCAAAACAGGAGTGTCAGACTTGGAGTTCTAAACTGCTAGATAAACTTCTCCTAGCTATGAAATGCATGTTATTTAACTGGATTCAGGAAAAAATTCCCTCTGTAACACAATGGAGAGACTCAGGGCTAAATTAAAAGAGGAGGCAGACAACTTTCTGAACATATGGTGGCCACTGATAAGTTACCTGCCCAGGGACCTTGGTGTGGTGAATAATGAGGGTAATGACTCTTAGGACTGGAAAGCCCCAGAGGCCCTTTTACACTTTGTAGAAGACATTTAGACATTAGGTAGGTCTACAGAACTTGTGCCTTTGTGTGTGATATGTATCTCCATGTGTTTAATGTTTGGCTCAGTATGTGTATTTTTATGGTTGTAGGCCATCCACCCCCCACCCCCCACCCCCCTTTTGTTTTTGTTTTTCTTTATGCTATATGTTATTTATGATTAACTGAATGATTCACATTTTATTTTTGATAAAAATGTTTTTTTTTTCAAATTTCAATAAAAATTTCATTGTATATTTTAAAAAATGCTAAGAAAATCATCTAAAACAACAGCCTCACTGGAGAAATGTATCTTAGTCTTTTGCAGACAGAAAAGCAAAAGCACTTTGCAAAGATTATAGCAAGAAAACAAACAAAAAACTGAACAAACAGATTTAATGTTATTATATTTGTCAAAATGCTGATATGAAACATACAAAGTACTTCTGTTTGTCAGCTGTTACTAAACAAGTTCTAATAAATCTTGTGTGCCTTGTCCAATCCCTTTTATTCTTCAGAAACAACAAGCAACCAGGAACGAAGACTTCATTTCTAAAACATTTTATTTCTATAAAACGATGTTAGTCGTCTGGTAGTATTCAACGATTGAGCATACAGAATAAAAATGTGCCATCAATTATGCGTTATTTGTCTTCTAATGTTAGTTCACAAGTTTATCTGCAAACAGAATGTCTAATTAAGGCTCTTGGTTCTACTTCTGCGCACACACACAAACACAAACACGCACCAGCAGGGGCTCTTTACATGAGAAGCAATCATTTTAGCATCAGGGTTCGCATACATTTACTTGCACACTGCTGCAGGGTAAAGAAAGTAGAGACTTGTGAAAAGGTACAAAACAGGTGAAGGCGCTAAACGTGCTCATGTCTGCTGCACAGCACGTGACTGAAGGGCTGAAGTAAAGAGTCTTCTTCACAGTTCTATCACAGCAGTGTAAAGTTGGTGCCAGGAGTTTAGAAGAGGCTGTCGACGTCGCCCATTTCCACGACCACAGTCTTCAGCTGGGAGTAATACTCGATGGTCACCTGACCGTTTTCTCTGCCAAAGCCTGGTGAAGTACAGGAGAGCTCATGTAAACTCTGGCTACTGAGTCACCATGCTGTCAAACAGTAACTAAAGTGGAGCAATAAAATGCAGTTAAGTGGTCATTCTAACCACATAAATTTTAAAAGGATAGGGAAGAATTCTTTTTCTTTTTGTTACTTGCCTCCCTCTCGAGTTCCAGACAAAAATACAGATACCATTCTGTCAACTGCGCATGCAGTAACAAGGAAGAGACGGGCAGAGCTTGCCTGCCGCTAATTAGCTTAGCTCAAATAGTGGTATTCAATGGGAAGTGCTAGCCTGCCTCCACCTGAATTCATCAGATCAACTTTCCAACAACTCTAAATGGTCTGTGTGTTTGTTGTGACTTGTTTATTTACCACGTTATGTTATTTTTAGACTCAGATTAACACTTTATGTCATTTTTGAATCAAATACATACCAGAAATAAAACGCAGGGTGCATGTGCAAACCACTGCGGATGTGCTTGTAAGTAGGGGAGGTATGATTAGAAGATTTCATGTCACAATTATTGTGGCAAAAATAATTACACGATATTATCAAAAGATTTAAAAAAAATCTAAATACATAATAATGGCAATGGTAAATTATAATATGTCCCTGCATAAATAAAGGATAAATTAAAAAAAAAAATACTGTTATGAGTAAGTCTACTCTATTCTGTGAGGTACATCTTGCATTGTAGTATAGACTGTTCACTATTCACTAGCATGCATAGTAAGAATTACATTAGTTTAATCACAGCAGACACTTTAATACATGACTATGACAATTATGCGATGAATTGAAATTCACCACGATTAACTTATTGTTAGTATTTTTATCGTGATTAACGATGGAAGCGATAACTGTCCCAGCCCTACTTGTAAGTAGGTCAACAAAACTACATGTCTGTAGAAGAACGATTGCTACAACTGATCATGGCCGACTTTGTAAGCGAGGATGAGGATGAATTCTTCTGGACTAACGTTCAGAGTTGTTGGAAAGTTTATCTGATGACTTTAGGGGGAAGCAGGCTAGCACTTCCCATTGACTACCAGTATTTGAGCTAAGCTAATCAGCAGCAGGCGAGCTCTGCCCGTCTCTTCCCTGTTACTGCACGCACAGTCGAAAGAATGGGATCTGTCTGCTTGTCTGGAACTCGGAAGGGAGGCAAATAACAAAAAGAACAAAAAAGTTGGCATATCCCTTTAAAACATCATACCTGAATTCTTGTACCCTCCGAATGGCACTTCCACTGGGCTGATGTTGTAGTTGTTGATGAAGCAGGTTCCTGCCTCGAGGTTTTCAGCCACACGATGAGCACGAGAAATGTCCCTGCAGGCACAGACAGGATTCAGATTCTGAGCACAAACCAGAGTTAATATTTTGCATGCAGCTCGATTCCAAAGTTTAAATGCTTCTGTATCTGACATGCGGCCTACAGGAGAACCACTGCGTAATAAATTCCATTTAGCATTTGCTTATATTTTACTGGCTATTTCATGGAAACCTTGACTGCAGCCGTTGGGATGTAATAACCTCATTATCTTCAAAAGCAATCTGTCAGCACTGTAAATCCCTGGTTGCAACAGACTGCTGAGTCATGACAAACGACAGTGTGCTGCTCCATGTGCTCTGCTGACCTGGTGAAGACCCCAGAGGCCAAACCAAAGGATGTGTTGTTGGCCCGCTGGATCACTTCTTCCTCTGTGTCGAAAGGCAGCACAGACATGACCGGGCCGAAAATCTCCTCCTTCACACAGGTCATGTCGTCTCTGCAGTTGTCTGTGCCGGGAAAGTGGGTGGGATGTTACACAACACATGTAGACAGCATAAACAACTGGCTCAGTAAAAACTGATGTTAAAAATAAAGAGAAATGAGAGAGAATTACCGAGTACACAGGGTGACATGAAATAGCCTCCTTTCAATTTGGGGTCGCTGGGGACAAAAGGTTCTCCTCCACAAAGCACTCTGGCTCCCTGGAAACGGACATGTTAGTAAAACTTTCACCCTTTCATGATCCGATTTCAAGAGTAGAGACTTTAAGAGTAACTAAACCACCGTACTCTTTAAACCCTCCCTGAAACTGAAAAAATGCATCTAAACATGACAAAAAGAACCAATTTGAGCAGCGCTGGGAGGCGGGGCCAGCTCAACACAGCTCTACTAGAGTTCCTCTCTTTCCCAGGTTCAAAATGAAGCCATGTTTGCTTCAATCTCATTCAAAATGACAAAAATACACAGCTAGTGCAGAGGGTTTACCAGAGGGTTTACTTTACTTCTAAAACCTGTTTTGTGTCTGTCGACAGTGTCTTGAACCTGTCAAAACTTGTAACATCACAGATGTCGTTTTGATTCGTCTCACATTTAGATTGGTTTGCTGGGACGAGCATTTTCATTGTTGCATTGTTGCAACGGAGATGAAACAGCGCTCTACTTGCTGAGGAGAGAGAGAGCAAAAAAAGGGGGTTGCAAAATGGATGGCTTTGAGGAGCAACTGCCGCTACACACTGCTGTGATGACCCAGACGCCAGGTTAGTAGCACTACAGCTGGTCTCTGTAAAACTCCAACAGGATAACTGTGGGTGTTTTGATGTTGGATATACGGTGTAATCCATCAAAATGGTACGACATCTTAAAATACCTAAAGTGTTGCACTTCATCCATCTCTCTCATTTGTTAACTATCACATATTCCCCTTGCTTCTCTCTGCTCTAGTTTATTGAGCGCACAGACCGCAGTCTTTTCCTCTGTCATCTCCTTCTCCTTCGGAGTAAAATTAAATATATCTCTTCTTCCTCTGCCAAATCCAATGTCTCAGAGAAATGTGCCATTTTACTGCTGGGCTGTGGACCTACGGAGAAGTGCTCAGTTGGTTACCATTGAGACGACAGTTTGCACCACAGACAGCGTCCAACATTTCGTTTAAGCATAAACGTCGTCCGACACTTTTCTTAAAACACCTGCCAACACTCGTCTTTCAAGTACTGAACAGCCTTAATACTGCCCATGCATGAGCTACGTTGCTGTGGATACGTATGTGAAAGCAAGGCACACCGACCAAACTTCAAACAGGGACAAATACTGAACATGTTGAATGCGGCCAAACAGCTCCAAACATTCTAATGCTGGTCTTACACCAAACGATTTTTCATGTGATTTCAAAGTCACAGATGATTTTCTTAAGTCAGAACAAAACCTTTTGAGTTTCGTTGGAGTTGTGGCGCACTGCTGTGATCTCAGTCATTCGGTGTAAGGTGGTCATAAAACTCAGTCCAGACTGTTTTAAGGCAGTCTTCTTCTCATCTTTGATTTACAATAAAATCAAAAATTTTATATGATCATATATCATAATATTATCGCAGGTGGAGACTGCCTGTTTCGGTCTCACTCTCATGTCCAAGTCCCCTCTCTTCTCTGAAGCTTTGGACTTGGTCATTTTTTCAGCTCGTGCTCTCAAAAGGAATCTAGTTGTAATCTTGCAAATATTGACTTCTTAAACTTTTGCTTTTGTCTTCTAGTGTGTGCTTGTTTTAGAATATTTGATTGGTGTACCATGGGCTTAAGACACGCCTAGTCACTCTATAATATAATCAAACAACCTAATAACTGTCCAAACCACTTACAAACTTACTGAATGCTATGTTCGCGCAACTATCACATTTACACTACAACTAATGGTAACTAATGGTGTGTTCCATTTGATCTCGGAAGTTAGTATTTCTGAATTCGCATTCAGATACGGCATCAGGAACGCCACCTAAAATCTGAGTTCCAACTCGGACACTGGGAGAAAACCTCAGTAGCCTGAGATCGAAATCCAACATGGCAGCTCCGTGTATTAGCAATGAGAAAGCTGCACATTACACTGTTAATCAGCCAATAAGTCTCGCTTTTGTGTCGTTAAATCAGTCAAACTGATGGTACTGATCAACTTCTATCTGTGGACATGTTGTTTTATTGCTTTTGCATGCAAAAACTATCACATAGTGTGTTGTTATTGGCTGGTAGTCAACAGTGCCAACAACAATAACAGCTAATGATGGCTACTGGTAACTGAAACAAGGTCAACTCGGGTTTGACACCACTCCCAGGTCCGAATTCCAACCTCTGAGGTAGGTGGAAGGCAGCATAATCCTCCTCTCACTCAGACTGCTGAAGCGGGACCCATTGGCTTGTAGCAGGGGACGGGGTGAAGAGTTGGTTCAGAGAGGAGGGGGGGCACTCGGAGGGAGTTTGTTAGTTACATATTTACTAACCGCATACGTCAGCACTAACAAGATCAGCTAATAGTGAAATTCAAATGCAATAGCCTGGTTTCAACCTGTGGAGAGCAGTCGCTATGTTTATATCAAAATGCGTAGAATTCACATACTTTATAATATAATGTTGAGTTTTGGGTCTGAGTCAATCAACAACACTACACATATAAACTGGTATAAGCTGAAAAAAAGAGGTTTGGGGGTTGAGTTGAGTTTAAGTGCTGGATGTGCGTTCACAGCTGAGTCATTCTCTGGTAAATGTCTCTCAACAGTTCAACAAAAGCTTAAAGGGAAAGTTCACCCAAAAATGAAAATTCAGTCATGATCTACTCACCCTCATGCCAACTGAAGGTTGGGTGAACTTTTTGAGTCCACAAAACGCTGCTGGAGTTTAGAAAGGGGTTGTAGTAATCTCCCAAACAACTGAAGTGAATGGTGAGCAGGTTTCAAACATAAAGAAACAGTAAAATGCCTCCAAACTGCTTGTCTGAAGTAATCTAAGTGTCCTGAAGCCTCGACATGCTAAGTTGTTTTGCCACTGATGCAACTGAGCCCGTAGCTCCTAAGAAGGGAGTCACATACGTGAACACCACACAACATCTGTGATGTTTTTAAAAACAACATGGCATGTTGGGGCTTCAGGACACTTGGATTACTTCAGATTAGTGGCACGGAGGCATTTTATGGTTTTATTGTGGTTTTTATTAGTTTGTTTAATGTCTGAAACTTGGTCACCATTTGTTTTAATTGTTTGGGAGATTACTGCGACGCCTTTTTCCTGTGAAACTCCAGCAGTGTTTTGTGGACTGAAAGACTTCACCCATGTTTCAATCAGCATGAGGGTGCCTAGATGATGACTGAATTTTCATTTTTGGGTGAACTGTCCCTTTAATTCACATTCAGAGACCATTAATGGCTCATTTACTCCAGCCATCACATGATTATAAACACACCTCTTTCTTGGCCTGGTTGACATATCCAAACACCTTCTCCAGGTGAGGTTTGCTGATCAGCGCTCCCATTCTGGTGCCGTCCAGCAGAGGGTCACCCACAGGGATGGCCTTCGTCCTCTTCACCACCTCTTCCAGGAACTGAGGCATGATCTCTCTCTGCACAAACACTCTGGTACCATTGCAGCAAACCTGCATAATGCAAAGAGAAAATTTGATCAGATGACTGTGTAGACACATTATATAAAGCAATGACTGGCAATGTAGAAATGATGCAGCCGGCTCACCTCCCCCTGCGTCAGGAAGTTTGCCATGAGTGCTCCTTTCACTGCGTTCTCCAGCTCACAGTCTTTGAAGATCAGGAGGGGAGATTTCCCTCCGAGCTCCAGAGTCACCGGCTTCACCCCCTTTGCAGACATCTCCATGATCTAAGTGCAAGAACACACAGAGACAACTGAAGTGTTGTAGAGCAGGAAAAAGTGTTTTACATGTTTTAAAAGAGTAGCAACAAAGTACGCATACTTAAAACTAGAGTCAGCAGCACTTTCCTAAAAAAAACAAAACAAAATACAGACTTATACAAAATTAATTCGGCTCAGTCATCACTTTTGGGCCTCTATACATGTGTAGCGGTAACCGTGTCTGCAGAGCCCCACCGCTGCGCTGAGAAGGACCTAGGTGGCGGCCTCGGGGGCAGACATCTTAACCTCTGCCTCCACAACTGATAGGAAGTCACATGATCTCCCCATCAGAAGAATGTGATGTTGGCGAATAGGCGAAGGAAAAGGGGTAACTTTGTCTGCCAACACCAGGTGAATTTAACGACGGTCTAGCTCCGTAGGCACTAGCAAAATGGCTATTAGCTTGACTGATGCAGATATGCACTGTCTTATAACATAAAGCACAGATTCTCATATTTCATTCTTCTTCTTTTTTTTTTTTTTGTCTTCGCCATCTCTGTAAGTGTATTTTGTGTAAACTTTTCCCATGCTGACCAGTTAACTGTCTGACCATTTGACATGAGCCACCAGGTTAGAAAGTAATTTTATAGGTTTAGCCCTCTTTACAGTAAAGGCTATTTTTTTCTGTGCTGGTGTCGCCTCGCTGTTACTGGGTATCTGCACACAGTTTTTCTGGTGGTCAGAGTTCCTTTTCTACTTCAGCGTGACGTTTTGGTCAGAAGTAACAGACAAATAATTTTTGAATCCTGTTTGAATTGTGCCCTGAATTACACGTTTGCTGATTTGTATCACCAACCAAATCTTTAAAATAACAATGAAGAATGACAATAATGAAAATAAGTAAGTAAATAAATGAAGGAATGATTTTTTTTCAGATGTATCCATCCATAATTAAAAAAGGAACCATTTTAACACACTCTATTTACATTGTCAAATTAATTGTAATAACTTATACAAAACATTAGATTCTATTAGGGATGCACATTTTGGATTTTTTTTATGACCGTTAACCGACGCCCTTTAACGATTAATAACCGTTAACCGATAA
>JAPQLA010000020.1:28123584-28148844 GCA_029822935.1 Naso vlamingii
AATTGACCGTTAGTATTAATCGGTTAGAGTTACTGTTATCGGTTAACAGTTAAACGGTTAACCATGTGCATCCCTAGATTCTATGTTACTTCATCGAGAAAAACGACACGAAGAAGACAAACCTCTGCCACGGAGATCACGTGACTTCCTGTCAGTGGTGGAGGCAGAGGTTAAGATGTCTGCCCTCATGGTCTGCAGATAGGTGCTCTTGTGGCTGCGTTCGCATCCACAATTTTCTCCGGTCTGAGTGGCATCGAGGCATTATGTTTTATCCACTCTCAACCTCATCTGCGCGCCGTCATTTGCCGGGGGAAACGCACCCATCCCTCACCCAGAAGCATCCCGACTAAACCAAAACATCAAAATACAGGCAGAGGGCGGAGCTCCTCAGACACAGTCACCATTGCACAAGTGATGATTGAGCAGCACTTGCATCTGCATCACCACATAAAGACAAAGGACCTCTCTCTAAAGAAAACTAAAGGATCATGATGACACCCTTCTTTAGTTAAGTTTAATCACATTCGTCTCTGTACCTTCTTGCCTGTTGGCACGCTGCCTGTGAAGGAGACTTTGGCAACTGTCGGGTGATGGCAGAGCAAGGTGCCCGTCTCCGCTCCACCTTGCACCACACAGAAGAGCCCATCGGGTACGCCTGCCTCTTTGTAAACCTCAGCCAGGATGACGGCAGTCACAGGAGTCATTGGAGAGGGCTTAAACACCATCGCATTACCTAAACACAACCAGATTTTACACTTCAAGTTATGATCCACACAGCTTTCATGATTAGGAGCACAAGAAAGATTTAGCGATTGGTCAAACAGGCTGAAACAATGATCTCAAGTCTCACATCAAAGTGACAACACAGTGGTACAAACTCACCACATGCCAGAGCAGGAGCAGACTTCCACGCTGCGATCTGGAACGGGTAATTCCACGCACCGATCCCCACACACACACCGAGGGCCTCCCTCCTGGTGTACGCAAACGCTCCACCAGGAAGCTGGATGTGCTGACCTTAAGTAAATGACACACATACACATCTTTAAACAACAATAATAAGTTTGGGATTTTTTTGGGAAATGAAAAGTTGTTGATGCACCCACCTGCAAGGGTACCAGCCAGGCCGGCATAGTACTCGATGCACTGCCAGGCAATGTCGATGTCCACCAGCGCTTCAGTGATGGACTTGCCATTGTTGATCACTTCCAGCTTTGCAATCTTCTCCCTTCTTTCCTGTTGTTATCGGAACAAAAAAAAGTTGCAGAAGCCATACTTTGTTAAAACTATGTAAAATGATACTACGTGGTGCTTCAGTGTCATTACATGTTAACAGTACAGCTATCAAATTGTGTAACATCAGTGATAGACTGAGGTCAACATAATAAACCGCATGACATGACAGAGGCGGCACAAACACCCAAGAGGTTCATTTTGTGCAAATGTAGGCCAGCAGTGGGAGGGTGGAGGGGGTTATGCTATTAATTGATAACTTGTGTCTCCCTGCACTCTTGCAACAGTCAGCTCCAATTTATGTTGGGCAACACTGAGATCAGACTGGCCGGTTTCCCAGTGAGCAGCTCAACCACCTCACCCTGATAATGCGGGCAGCCTCGAGCATCACCCGGGCCCTCTCCATGCCTGCCATCTTGCTCCACTTCAGATAGGCACTGTGAGCGCTCTTCATGGCCTCGTCCACCTCCTCAGACCCACATGGCACCATCTGACACAGGACACGGCCTGCAGAGACCACATCAACAGGTTGCAGACTGACTGAGCTCTCAGATACCACACAAGAGTGAAAGGGATTATTATTACAACGTTAATTACACCAGTTCACCACAAATGCATCAGGAAATTATTTTTTAGACTTTCCCTTTTCTTAACACTCGTTTTACTTGATGTTCCATACTCCTCCACCCCACCACAGAGGAAGAACTAAAGGGAGGGTTTTAGTTGCATAAGATTCTGTCCTCTTGTGACCCCGCTGCACGGATGTACCACCGATCTACAGGCATTTAAACGAGACCCCGACATTTTACGTTAAATGTCATTCTTTATCATGTTCGCAATCATCATCTTGGTATACACGAGTGTAGATGTGAGACATTTAGTTTACCAGTCGCAGGTTCAAACACGGGCTCCGCGTTCGCGTCCTGCCGGGGTTTGACTCGCTTCCCACCCCAGTAATTCAGATGATCTGTGATCACCACGGTCCCCGTGGAGGCTGCGGGCATCGCGTCGAGAACTGACTGCGCCATGTTCAGGAGAAGTTCCTGCAGAAACACAAAGAATCACAGCAAAGCGACTCAAATTGACCAGTTGGACAACGGACAAATGGACAACGCTGCCAAACTGTTCACTACTCTGACATGAAGCTTAGCTAGCAAAAAAGCACTGAGCTAAATTAGCATGAGCTAAAAGCACACAAGAGCATAGCAGGTCATTTTCCATGAACAGTTACATACAAAGAAACAACAGTGGGTTCACCGTTAACCGATCAGCAGAGGGACTGAACTAAATCCCGACACCCCGTCACATATGAAGGTTGTTTCACGCCTCTTTACCCGGACAGGAAACGCCTCTTTCAGAATACGCGCAGCATTTGAACGCATCATCTCCAGAGGACAAGTCGAACGATGTTTTCTTTCAGACTTTATTCTAAACCCAGCAAAGTTAGTTTTTCATGTATATGTTTATATATACACAAAGGCATAAAATTACGGAAGCGTATTGCTGTCACGCCATAGAAATAAAGATGGATCAGTATAACAAAAGTTTCACGTAATAACGTGCTAAGTTTGTATTTTGAATAACAAGAAAATATGTTACTTCGTAAAAATATCTTATAACGTGAAACTTTTGTTATAACAATAAACTTTTTATGTTATAACGTGATACTGATCTATTTTTATTTCTGTGGCATGACAGCATTACGAATCAGTATGTGCACATTTTCTAACACCGCTGCGCGAGCCTCAACTCTGAGCTGTGCGTCGCAACGGTGACAGAAAGACTCTGACTAAAGACTCCTACTCTTCCCTACTGTAGTAATCACCAAAAAAAAAAGAAAAAAGAAAAAAGAAAAGAGAACTGTACCTGCCGGGTCGCCAAGGTTGTTATCCTTCTGAAAGGATCATTTTTTTCCAAAATATAACCAGCCAATAAATTACGATGCTTTACTGGATTAAATCATCCAGCAGGTTATAAATAAAATCAGCAACACCTTTACCAGCTGTAACATTAGCGATGCTTCAGCATGACTACGTGAGTTTGCAATGGACAATTCTGAATATTAGGTGCCATCACTTTGGTACTAGAGTATATTGTATAATGTTTATACTTTTGTATTTAAATATTAAAGAATATTTCTACACTGTGGCTACTTTCCACACACTTCTCACATCAGTCCATAAACAGTCCGTCTTGGTAGGTCTCTACTAGTGACTGCTGTGGTAAAATTAATTTGCTAATTTAAAGTTATATCTTCAATTTCATTTTACATGAATGAAACCCTGTCAGAAATTATCACACTGTCAGGGCCAATTAGGACACTAAACTAGAACAAAGCCACTGTTAATTTTATCACTAACACCTGTTCTTTTCTTACTGAGACAAGTTAAGATGGCTGCTTCGAAAACTTTATCAACAAGCCCTTCATATACCAGTCTAATTTCTGATAAAAGGGGCCACATACCCTAAAATAAAAAACATTTTCGTTCAGCAAAAGTCCGGATCCTGAGGCACAACTGAGTAAATTCATGTTCAGCAGCTAAGAGCAGCTCTGTCCTCACACGTGTCCATGTTTGGAATGATATTCAGCTTTCCAAAGTGAGACAAAAAGAAAAGTGAAAAACACTGTTAAAGTATTATCACAAAACTTTATTAAACAAGGATACTGCGATAATACTGACAGATGGATCAGACGTTACTGTGGCAGTTAATCATTAAAATCCCCCAGAAACTTTGTATGGCATGTGCTGAACACAAGGCAGACATTTGTATCCTTTGGTAATCAACGCAACGAAGAACAAGTTTTCTTCCTCTAATTTCTAGTTGAGACAATAAAAGTTAAATAAACAAAACATGAAGGAGAAATCCAGCAGACGGTAGTGCAGCTGCAACACATAATACGTTGGCTCCAGCAGTGCAGACGCCGGTGTGTCTGTGCTCAGATGAGGCAGCCATGACCGCAGACAGTCACAGTGCAGGAGTGGCACTGTTGAACCTGCCTGATGATTAGGAAAACTTCGCTGCTTGAGGAGGAGGTCCCAGGAAGCCTCCGGCCTGTTTTGTTGCAGCTCTGGAGGGTGCGAGACCGAGCATCTTCTGAATGTTCTGGAGAAAAGACACAACACACTCAAAACCAGCAGGATCAGTGGGCTTAAAGCTTCAAGAGATGTTCACCCTAAAATTCTGGTTTGTTAATCAATTACTCTCCCTTAGATGTCTTGAAATGAGGAATATTTCTTCTTTCTTCCAGTGTTCCTCCACGGTACACAGGTGATTTAAAAAATGTGCACTCCTTTTTGTTGGCAGCCTGTAGAGGTTCACTCTTGAAAACATCAAAACTATCTAAAAACGTCCATCCCAAACTCTCAACAGCTTTGTGTGCTATAATCCACAAGTCTTCTTTTTCATGTCGTATGCTCAACACTTCCAAAACACTTTAATTTCAGCTAGAAAACTCCAAAATTCAACACATCTGATCCAATGTTTTCTGTCGCAGGATGCGTTTATTCTAATCATCAGTAAACTTTGGCTCGAATAATTATGGTTCCACCTCTCTCTGCACCAGCCATTTCCATTCACTTATCCTTATGTTCCTTTCTCCAAAGATACTAAAAAGTTATCCCAAACTTGTAACATACAAAAATGGCTGATACACAGGAAGAGGAGTTTCTGCAGTTTTTGACAGAATCATATTTACTCAAGCTGGAGTTCACCGAAGTTTTGAAAAACTGTAACGCTGAGGATAGACTACAAGATCTTTTTGTCTGTTTAAATGTTCACTGTGTCAGATTAGGTGATTAAAGAGTCATAAATTCTTGCTGTGTTGTTGCCAAGAGACATGACAGACTACATGCTGCTCCCAATCAATCATCGTTTGCGGTTCATAACGTGCATGACATGACTGGCAAGAAAGCACTCGCCACTGACTACTGCTACTGACAAGCTGTTGTGGGAGATAAACAAAAAATCAAACATGCTCGTCTTTCTGTTGTGAGCTTGTGAGGTGACCTAGATGCGGCATCGGCTGTCGTCCATTATAACACACTACACGAGATGAAACGATCGATTGTCGTGGCCGATGCTCATTGATCGTTTCCATCTGATGTGTTGGATTTTGCAGCTTTCTATCTCAAAGGTGTTTTGGAAGTGTTGAACGTATGATGTGATAAAGAAGACTTGGATTATACCACTTGAAGCTGTTGAGAGTTCTGGATGGTGTTTTTAGATGGTTTTGATGCTTTTAAGAGTGAACCTCCATAGACTGCCAAGGTGTACGTCTGTGTTTCTATGCTTCTATGTTGGATTTCAGAAAGATTAGCAATCACTGAGGTGAAGCTATTGGGGATCTGAATAAAGGATACAGAACTGTCAGCAAAAGGGAGTGCACATTTTTAAAATCACCCATTTACTGCAGAGGAACGCTGGAAGGAAAAAAAAAATCTCCTATTCACAACATCTAAGGGTGAGTCACCGATACACAAAACAGAATTTTGTGGTGAAATAACACTTTAATGCAACATTTCAGCTTGGTTTGTATGCTTTTCATGTCAACACGATAGCTGTTAGCACGCATGCATACTTTGTACCATGGTCCATCCCGTGTCCTGCTCAGAAACTGTTGTGGTTCCTCTAAGAAAACAACCCATGACATTCACAGCTGTCCAGAGACAAACAGTAAAAGGCATGAACACTCCCTGTCAGTAAAGACGATGTAAGGTAAGAGGTTACCTGTCTGATGGACATGGTGCAGAGGATGTAGAGGAAGATAAAGGAGCAGTCGGTGTAATCCTCGCCCAGCAGGTTGCGGTGTGACAGTCCCTGAATGTAAGACAGCGGCACGAAGGGCAGTTTGGCCACAACTCTTCCATCAAAGCTGAACAAAACAAGAAGAGGTTACAAGAGACAAGATATTTCATTGTTTTTTTGGTTGTTTTTTTTAAAATTTACTTTCCCTTGAGCTCTTAATGACCAAACGTTTCCCCTTCTCTGCTTTGTCTGATTTCTAAGACAGACGACACAAACATTCAGCTTACATGGAGTTGAACATGCCCATCAAAGCTGTAAAGCAGAAGCCAATGGCGAACATGGACTTCATGCGCACCTGTAAACAAACACGCAAAAGATTAAAAATGCAAATTATAAATGAGATTACGTTTGACTGGAGTTTGAAAAATACAGACACGTTTAAAAATCTCAGTATGTTTTTAACAATAATTATGTAAAAGTGTAGGTGCACTGTATGACAACACACTGCTGGAACTATTAAATGAAAACAAAGTCTCTCTCACCATGGACAAGTCTCTGTTGTTGTTCTTCAGTTTCTCTTCTTGTCTTTCTGCAATTCACAAAGAAGCATCGAAGCATCACTTACTAAGGATCACTGTTAGTGTGAGCAAAAGTGCTGTTCACAAGAGCAGATGAGGGCGTCAAACCTTTTCCTCTTCAATTCATTAACGTTTACTTCAACACGACTTCTTACGTTGCCTATTTGTTCTTACCAATTTTCTTCTTCTGCTGTCGTCCTGCAGATTCTGTGATGGTTTCTTTTTTCTTCTCAACTAAAATCAAACAAGAAACAGACAATACATTTAACAGCCCCCTAAAAGATCTATCCATGACAAACAGTAGGATGACGCTCACTCATGAGTCACTTACATTATTTCTGTTTCTCCTGGACTGTCTTACTGGAATGGTCATGAGAATAACTTGAGCTGGGAAAAAGTTTGGACTCTCCCAGACAAATTTTTTTGTGGTCAACAAGGTAAAAAAAAGTTCTATTTATAATTATTCATTGATGCTACCCTGTCAGATCATTCATTGTTCTTATTAATATAATACAGACTTAAACTGTGCTTTCTGTGACTCCAACATTGAGATTGTGATTCATCTATTCTGGAAACGTACACATACCCGAAAACTGTGGCAAGTTATGTGTAAATTTATTATGGATAATATTATCTGTAACTTTCAGCTTCATTTGAAAGTTAGTTTTAGAAGTTGTGCTTTTGGTTTCTTAAAAACTGACATATCTGCTGAAAAAGAGTTCTTTCTCATCAGTCTTATTATACGTTTTGCAAAATTTTATATTCATAGATGTAAATTTGCTAAAAGTAACACATAATTTTCTTGTTTTCCAAAAAAAGTATATATATATATATATATATATATATATATATAGTTGCTGTTATCTCGATATTGTGTAGATATTGCATAGTTAAAGTTTGCTTGTTGTAGTTATAGTGGGGGGGGGGGGGGTTCTGGGTCACTTACGTTTTTTGCTTTGTTTTTCCACTTCCGCCTTTAGTCTTTTATACTTTTCAGTCCGATACACTAAAACCCAGGTGATCCCTGAGGAGAAAATGAGAAGAAGAGGTGGAAGAGGTCAAACAGCGGACGAGTTTCGACTTTCCTAAAGTTAATGAATAAAATACAATTTAATATATGCCTACATCGAAAAAAATCGTTACGAAACGCTACTTGTGGGACTATTATAGCGAAAATTTCACCGGAAGTTTAATCCTTGCTGTTCTAGAACAAGCATTAGCATGTTAGCTAATTTTCGCTAGCTAGCTATCAAAATGCTGTTCCTCAAAAACGTCTAAATGAACAATTAACCAGTATAACGATATCATTTTGACAATGTCTCCCGCTTTATAATTAAGAAAGGGGTAAATGTAAAAACCAATGTGTTTTTGGACGGTAGTAAAATGTCCTCCTGCTCCTCGAGCCGGTCGCGCTGTCAGTTTCACTCACCTTCGGCTAACAGCGCCGTGCAAACAGAGATGAACACGATCAGAATCGTGTCTGCAAACATGGTGCTCATGGTGGAAATGTCCCGTTAACCGCCCCGTTTATCCGACAGAAATAAATACTATACGCTGTGTTAGAGCTTACACCTTCAGCAGACGGATTAGTTACAGCTCCATAGAGATAAGTCAGCATTAGAAAAGAGACCATACATTTGTAAAGTACTTCCGGTTCACAGCCCTCGCCAGGAAAATGTTTTAAGCGTTAATTGTGGTTTTGGTGTTCAGTCTTCAAACATTCTGACGATTAAATGCATCTGTTCTACTTAAAATGAGCGTTTTCAAAATTGATAATGTTAGTTTTGACACTAGGTCTCATAAAGATACGGATCAAGCCCAGATCATGTCTGATACTGACCCGTGAGGAGGTGTTTCTATGTGTTTCCGCAGTGTTGCCTATTAAAGAAGTGAGGAGTATCACTTTGGGGGAGTGAAACATAGTTTTAAAATGGTGGTTAAAGATGGTCTGCTTATTTAATATTTAGTGGACTGAAATGTACCGCAGTTTTGAAAAAACACAACCCCGACGTAAACAGATTAGATGTCGATGATTTTTGGCATGTCTGGTTGTGATTCCCAGAACGTTCTACAGTTTTTAATACTTGTTAATTGTATTTTGTCTCTGTGTCTGTCTGCAACTTTGTGTGAGTGTCTTGGCCAGGGCTCTGTGCCTAAATAAAGGTTAAATAAATAAATGTCATAAAAGATTTTTTAAGGTCAGGATTGCAATGTGGTAACAGAGGCAAATTTTAAAAGTGGGCGAACAGAGAGCTGATAATTAAAACACTGTCAGTAACTGGCCTAAGAAGGAAGAAAGTCGACTTTTCAAAATGAAAGTTCAAAAATGCTTTACAATTCGAACCTTAAAGCAGAAAAATAGGCTACAATCGCACAGTAACTGAGTTATAGTTTTAATGTGACTGGTTTCATCATCACCATCATCATCATGGTGGGAGGAGCGCGCGGGGAGCGCACGCACGCACTCCCGTGTGTCAGAGGGCCGCATCGCGCTGCAGATGAAGCATGCCAGCCGACAGCGAGACAAAGCCAGGTGACCACGGCGGCAATGAGAGCAATAATCGGGAGCCTTTCCTCATCGGTGTGGCCGGAGGCACCGCCAGCGGCAAGGTTGGGATTTCAATCAGAAAAGAAATGTTTTAGGCTATTTATTGGAAGGCCTGTCTATTAGCTAGACGTTTATTGTAGGCTATTCATAGACAGTGTGAAAAGACTCAGGCGGATTGATGTAATTTGACTGAAGGGAATCCTGAGATGAAGCGCCTTATTTTGGGGGAAAAAATCGTCATTATTAGGCATGTCTCTGCTGGATCAATCAGACTGATTATGTTGCTTAATCAGCAACGTAGGCCGCCCTGTGTGCTGCATGCTCAGACAGAACAGTGCTTTGTCAAAATGAGAGTCCTCTTACACGGTAAAGAAATAGCGTGTAAAGTGGGAATTGGATTTAGGGATTTATGTATTTCTCTATATATATATATATATATATATATATATATATATATATATATATATATATATATATATATATATTTGCAAATTTAAAGCTAAGGTGGTATAAAGGTTGGAAAGTGAGATGTCACTTAATTAGCATCAGCTGCTCTTGAAAATTAGAGACCAAACATTTAAAGATCTTCAAAGCTCAATAAACTCGCCAGTTTTGCGTAGATATGCAGAATCTGACTGTTACATCAAGTCAGTTCTCGTCTGCAGGTCAAAGCCTGTGTGAATATGAAATATCCAGAGTGAAATATGTGGATTTGTCTTTCTAACACTGATGCAACCACTGTCAGTGAGCTCTCATGATTTTCATCTCACCTAACTTCACAGCCTGACTCATTGGCTTTGCAATGATGTCGTCAAAGCCACGAAAGACCAAATATCTGCATTCTCATCTTTTTTCCTGCTTTCAGCACTATGCAGTGATTCAGGCTGTCAGTTAGTGTTCTCTGTTGACGATTGTGGATCGATCAGGGTAAGGCATCAGGATACACAGCATATTCAGACACAACAGGACTTTCATACTGTGATAGTGTCACACCTCAAGGCAAAATCAAAGTCTGTATTATTCTTGTTCATGTGTGACACATTTTGTGATTGAAGCGTCCGAGAGGCGGTGATGCAGCTCGAGTAGTTCTGCCTCCAGGCTGCAGTTTGTGACATTTCAACACTGCAACCACGTAGGTAGACAAATCTATTCCTTCAGATAGTTGTGTAGGTGAGTGTAGGTTGATTTTCTTAGGTGATTGAATCAACAGAATGTAGGCTGCGGTTCAGCAGACTGTTGTTTGTGGCTTCCCCCCCCCTGCAGGAGTAACTGCTCACTGAACCACCTGTTCTCCCTCATCATGGGGAGTAAACTGTAAACTTGTGTTTTTAAGTGACTGCCCTTGAGTTTGTTTGTTTGTTTGCTAGGTTCAGATATGATATTAAGAATCCAATTTTGCAGTTTTTTAGATGGAAGTACGTGTTTCGCATGGAGAAGAACAAACTTGATTCAGATAAGTTACCTTGTATTTGGATACAGATTACTAACAACAGAAGTGGGGTCAAAAACCGAGACAGTGTAATATTGCGATATTTCGCATGACAGAAATTATATCGGTTCATAGACACCAAGTATCAATTCTTTTTTTTACATAGATTCCTAATATATGTTGAAAATACAAACTCCATTTTTTGGGTAAGAGAATAATACAAATCAATTGATTTTTCAGTCCACTAGTTGGTGCTAAGCGCTCACTGTCTGGTGAGGTAATAAAAAATGCAATAAAAAATTACTTAAGTGAAATGAATAGACTGAAAACTTTATCTAATTAGATGAAATAGATGATGACGACAACGTTTTACTTTGGGAAAATGATTTGCTGTTAAAAAGGGTGAAAAAAATTTCAATATATGATATCACAATGTTCAACATAACGCAATATCACGATAATATCATACTGTGACACAAGTATCGTTGTAATATTATATCGTGGGGCCTCTGGCGATTCCCAGCTCTATGAACTTAAAAACAATAAGTGATAGTTTACATGTTGGTTTAATTTGCACAGACAGCCACTTGTGTTCCACTAACAGAAGGGAACAGTTATGGATCACACGACTCATTTTCTCCTTCTTGTGTTGAAAGTCGTCGGTGTGCAGCAAGATCATGGAGCTGCTGGGCCAGAACGAGATCGACCACCACCAGCGACAGGTGGCCATCCTCAGCCAGGACTGCTTCTACAGGGTCCTCACCCCAGAGCAGAAGGCCAAGGCGCTCAAGGGCCAGTTCAACTTCGACCACCCGGGTATGAATGTCCGCCGGCCTGAGGCAGCCGTGGCTCTCCTGCTGGGAAACCGATCCAGAATCAATTCCAGCAGAAAATCTGTATAATGTGAATGATTTGACCTGCTTTGTGCTCTTTTTCTTCTGTTCAGATGCGTTTGACAACGACCTCATAATCACAACTCTGTGGGACATCAAGGAGGGAAAAACAGTACACATCCCTGTTTATGACTTTGTGTCCCATTCCAGGTCAGAGTCCTGTCAGGTCCATACAGAGACCACATTACAGGAGAGCTCCTGCACATTTCAGCCCATCTTCGATGCCTCACAATGCAGCAGTAACATTAACTTTAAAAGCAAATGTAATTTCCACCATTGATTAATTAGTCTGCATTTAATGTAAATCGATTTTCATAGCAGAGTGAAATTATTGGAATCGCTGCCTAGAAGGCTGAGAAACATATTCAAAAAGCTGAGACACCACAGTAAGTCCTGGGAAACAGTCATCACTTATGCACAGCGTAGATAAATTGTACGTAATAGACTAAAATGTGCAAAAGTACGAGCATGATCGTTTCACGTTTCTGTCTTTTTCTCTTTCTCATTTTGCACTGGAACAATAAAATTGTTGAAACTCGAAGCTTTAATTGTCATTTTAAAGGGAAACTGCAGCTTTTGAAAGAAGAAATGAGACGTTTTCAATTCATTAGCATTCAGTGCTCATTTTTAAATGCTACACCATTATTTGGTCTCTTATAGCCAGTAGCTTATGGTGGCTAATGTTAGCACACTCAAGGCAGATGTTCCTGTAGGAGAGCTGCAGCAGTTCTGGCTGTGTTGGACTGCATATGAACATTCATCATGACTGTTTCTTGAGCCATATTGACTGTTGTTCAGCAAATGCTACACGAGTTCTCTTAAGTGTTTTTTATTTGGGACGCCGGCAGGAAGGAGGAGACTGTGACCGTGTACCCTGCTGATGTGGTGCTGTTTGAAGGCATCCTGATGTTCTACTCTCAGGAGATCCGAGACCTTTTCCAAATGAAGCTGTTTGTGGACACAGATGCAGACACGCGTCTCTCCAGAAGAGGTCAGACACACAAGCGTTACTAGACAAACACCATAAATTCATAGACACGAGCTCATGAAACTATTAGTAAAAGATAGTCTGACATTTAAAAAAATATGCGTTTATTACTGAGAATTAGATCAGAAGATTGATACCAGTTATTTCTGTTGTCACTGCCAGCAGGTGGTTAGCTTAGCTTAGCCTTTGAATTAAAGGCACAGGTAAGCAGCTGGCCTTTCTTTGTCAAAAGGCAGCAAAATCCACCTAAAACATCTTAAATTCTGTGATTAAGACAAATCCAGTTTATTTAAACTGAACAAAGTTATGTTCTCAGATTTCTCCTGGCTGCACAAACTCATTTGTAAATTTAAACAAGCTGAAGGTAGCTTCATATGTATTGTGCATTGATAGAAGAAGTTCAACATTTTTCATCTTGGAAAACAAGTGAGTAAATGTTCTTTTCCAAATGTGGAACCACTGCTATTTTTTAATAACTTCTCCTGATCTCATTTTCCCCTCAGTGCTACGTGATATCAGTGAACGTGGACGTGACTTGGAAAGCATTCTAGCACAGTACATTACTTTCGTCAAACCTGCATTTGAGGAGTTTTGTCTGCCTGTAAGTTATCTTCTGTATTTAAAACTTCCGAGCTTAGTTTGCATTGTTTGTGTCCCTGATCTTTCACTCATGGTCAAACTTTTCCTTTTTCATTGATGCTATTTAGACAAAGAAATATGCTGATGTGATCATACCGAGAGGAGCTGATAACCTTGGTGAGTATTTGTGCTTTTGTAGCTTGGAAATCCTCAAGAACAATAGCGATGATATTAACCAAATTGAAACCAAATGTTCGAGACACTAGTCTAAACAGTGTTATCAGAAAGGACGCAGCTGTGTTTATTGTTGACCTCTGAGCTGGGAATTGAAACTCTCGAAACCACGGAAGCAAAAGCTTCCAGCTGTGAGAACAAAACAGCTTTGTCTGTTGATTTGAGAAAAGAGCTTTAGACGTGGAAAACAAACTGAAAAAGAGAAACAAAATTGTAGACACTTGAACCTTGACCTAGCCATAGTTTGCACCCCTGGTGCATTTCCACCTTCTGGCTTTTTATTAAAGATCTCTGGGTAATTGTTTCTTGGAAAAATCAGCAATGGAGTGGTGAAGGGATGACGTATTTTTGTAGCCAACCCGGAAGTTAGCATCACACAGGTTGACTCGGCAGAACACTGAGGGGAACTTTGAATGCAGTTTCAGATTATTGTGAAAATACATGATACTAAGACGAACAAAAGTTTATGATACTTAAGGTTTAACTCTAGATTAACACTATATTTGTTTTTTGAAGCTTAAATGAAATCGCCAGAGGCAAAAAGCGATTGTTAGGCTATAAACAAACTTCATCATGGTCACATGACCCGAACGTCACCACCCTGAAGCGTTCAGGTTCTTATCGGTTTTGCGCGCTTACTTTTTTTTTTTTTTTTTTTACAAAGCTCTCTCCTCTTTGCGTGACCTGACCCCATGTCCACTGCTTGTCGCACATCCTTTTTCAAAGATACTCAGTGTTGGGGAGTAAATAGTTACATGTAATGTAACTAATCAGTTACAATTACTGAGAAAAAAATGTGTAATTAAATTAGTTACTTATGAAAATGTTTATGATTACAAAGGGAGTTACATCTGAGCATTTTCTGTAAAAAGCTTAGGCTATAAGTTGAAAAATGTTTATTTTGTTACATGTTTTTAATGTGCACAATGTCTTTTGCCATTTCCAGTCAAGGCTGTTTAGTGAAGTTTGATGCTATTCTGATGTTTTTGATCGGTTCTCTTGTTTGAATCTGCAGGGCCCCACCTCTGTTATTCACACTGTCTGGTTTTAAACTTTTGAAACTTGTTAACAGTTGAAAATATTTGTTAGAAATTTAGAAAAGTAATCAAAGTAATCAAATTTAATAAGTTACATTACTTTGATAAAGTAATTGAAACAGTTACATTACTTATTACATTTTAAATAGGGTAACTAGTAATCTGTAACCTATTACATTTCCAAAGTAACCTTCCCAACCCTGAAGATTTGATATTTTCTTCATTTTTCATGTGATGACGTCTGACGTCCCCGACAAACACTGTAGTCTCATTGAGCCACTTGTTAGCAACATCTTTTTTAAGATGTGTAGAACCTTAAAAGTTCAAAAACTGGGTTTATACTGTCATATCTTATATCGCAGAACAACGCGTCTAAATGTCTTTAGCCTGTGCTAACAACAGACTTTATTTCAGGCATTTAGAACCCTGTTCAAAAACCACAGACTTCGAGACAAGGGAACAGAAAGTGCTAAAATGCTAACTGACTTCCGGGTTTTAGGGCTCATTACTTCACCGCTCTATGATGCTGAGCTTTGTGTGTTATGGTGATGCAAGAAACTCAAACTTGACGATCTCTTTGTCTCAAAATACAGTTGCTATAAACCTCATAGTTCAACACATCCAGGATATTTTAAATGGCGGTTTGACCAAACGACTGAACGGGTGGTTTCATGGTTCTGGAACAAAAAGAAAGCAGCCAAACATGGAATCCAGCAGTCGGCCTCACTGAGTGCGGCGGTACCCCGAAGAGAGGAAGGAGGGTTCACCTGTTTGTGCCGAATTTGCCCTTGACTGTGGCTAATAATGCAGGAGCATGAAAAGACCTCCTTTTGCTCTGCATCTGCTTGGACTGAGGAAATGAGTAAGAGGGAAGACCATCGTTTTGTGGAGCTGCTTTGAAACCGGCGTATTCAGTTATATTTATCTCTTTTGCTTGTGTGCTGTATGAGATTTAAGGAGAAACACAAAGGGCCTCACTTGTAATTTCATTTTAAACTGCTGCTTGCCTTCACCACAGCAACAGAGACACACGCTAACGAAGCAGTGACGGTGTCTAAAAAAAGATTTGTGAAAACACTTGACAGCCTTTAACCATACAATAAATGCAGTGTAGCAAGGAGCTGTTTAATGGCAGGGCCTCACCCTCTCACTGCAGTAAAGGGTGCATCTTGTGACCTGACTAATGACCTTTATCAATGCAAGCCGCCATCTTTTTTTAAGCTCTCAGTGAAGCTTATTTTGACTTACAAAAATGGATTTTGAAATGACTGACTGAGATTTGTGATGTTTGTGTCATGGTGTCCCGAGCTGCACTCGCTCTGTCTGTTTGAATCCAACAAACTGAATTCGTTCTTGAAACAACCGATTCCCACCTCAAATTCTCTGATGTATGACATCGTCACCAAAGATCCTTTTTTTTTGTGTACTGTCACAGTAAACTAACTGTAAGAATGGAATTTTTTTCTTTTCAGGAGACACTGATGTGACTGTAACTCATTTAAGATGTTGGTAACAAGGAGCTATTGTGTTATAGAATTACCAGAAAGTATTATTCTTCCTTGATTCTCATAAACTTGAATCCTCGGATGCACATGTATGCAAGTTTCATTTAGAGCCAGTAAACCGACACACTGAAATAAGTGTTAATAAATACATCGGGCTGTAAAGTGTCTTGAAGTACAAGATGCCCAATGTAAATGTGTCTGTAAATGTTGTTTAATGGAGTTTTCTTCCTGTATACATTTTTCTTAAGATAAACTTCTCAGGTACTCTCTGTCTGCTGGAGTTCACACATCTGTCCCTTTTTAATTTCTTGGATTTGACTGAAGTATACGTATGCATTTCTGGTTCAGTTGACATCTAATCAGTATTCAGTGTTCAATTTTACTTGTCAGTGAACATATCTTATATAATTCATGATGCAATATTATGGATACCGAGGAAAGGTTGAACACTTCACTTGTTTTTAAGTTACAAATTCTGCTGGTGGAACCTGACGAAGACTTCAGCCCTGCAATGCATGCACTGTCACAAGCCAACAGCTGCATCCCAAACCCAAATTACATGCTAATTCTAGACAGTTTTTAGTGTTTTTAGTGTGTTCATGCTGGAGAAGGGTAAGAAAATAAAGGATGAACATACAGTTAATTTGCATTAAAGAAAAATCGCTTGGTTTGTTTTAATTTGCTGTTGATGGACAATATTCTCTATAATGCACAAAGGTCATACATGAACTGGAACAAAATGCAGATGATATTAAATCACAGCAGCTGCAGGAACTTGTCACAAAACATAAAACGTTTCTCTGTGAGGTTTAATGAGCAGCTGTGTTCTCAAGTCATAGTTTGATGTCAGATGATGCAAGTATTGTGTTATTCCCTTTCAGCATAAAGCAAAGCATGCTTACTCCTGCAGAAACATTCCACTATATAGATTAGAACACCCTTTATAGTTGATATTTTGTATGGAATGAGGGCACAGCAAATGGTAAATTTCAGGTAGACACTTTGATTGTAGAGCTGGTGACAAGAAATAAAGAATACACAGTTTTTCTTTAAAGGTGGAGTCAGTAGGATTTTACTAAAAAATAAAATATAGACATCTCAAAGTAATGCTGCTCAATCATCACTTCTGGGCCTCTAAATGTTCGGTGGTGACTGTGTACGGACACACACTGCCCTCTGCCTGCATTTTGATTGGGGGTGGGGGTGGGGGGGTGCTTTACCCCCAGCAAATGACAGCGCAGGTGAGCACCGTGGAGCAGTGACTGGGGAAAGGAATGTGGACATAGTGCGAAGACGAGGAAATACAGCCCTAATAAGGCAAACGCAAGCGGATAAAACTTGCTCCAGAGTGAGAGTGAGTCTCAGTTTGTCTTTCAGCCGCTTTGCACTGACAGAGGCTGGGATGAGCGATGCAGGAGTTGGCCTGCTCTGTGATGGACAGGTAGGTACCAAACATCGGTAGTTAGCTTGCTAATTTATCAATTTCTCAAACAAATATAATATTCCTACACAACTTGCTGTGTAACATTAGTACACACTAAGTTATGATACTTCTGGTGTGTTGAGCCGGGAGGAGTGGCCCAGTTTGAATGTTGTGTTTACAAACTGCAATGAACAAATGCTACCGACTCCACCTTTAAGTCTAAAGAAAATCACTATCCACTTTTGTTTTAGTGGAAACATTCACGTTACATATTTTAATGAAAACTGGACATTAAGCAACATCAGATCGCAGTATAAAATGTGTTTATTAAGAACTGGACAGTCTGTATGAGTTCTCGTCCTTTCAAGTCAGAGCACCAGAACTATCGTGGATCCACTCTGCAGACAGAGCAGGTTCAGTCCGTCCCACCCTGAGCTGCGGCATCCTGCCCGTGTATGTGAGAGAAGGCACTGCTTTGTTTAAAATCTGCTCCACACGAGGACCTTCCTCACTTCACTCCCTCACTGTGGACCTCTGACCAAACAGGCCGCGGTACAGTTCACTGCGCGCCTCGTCGCTCATCGAGCTGTGGTCAATCGGAGCCATGAAGTTGACCAGCTTGCTGTGGATGTGGAATCTGACCTTGCGCCCCTTGCTGGCTTTGGTATCCACCTTCTTCTTGATCTTGCTGCGTAATTTCTGGATGGCAAGCCACTGCCTGCCCATAGCCACCTGGTCATTGGGGTCCGCTGCACTCGTCTTGCGCTCAATCAGCTCCCTGAGTAGCTGGTGGTAGAAGTCGTCATCATCAAATATATCTTCATCCAAATCCTTTAGATGTGTGTTTGCTTTCAGCTGTTGCTCCGCCTCCTCTCCCTCAGCAGGGACGACCTCAGAGGCAAGAGCAGAGGCCTCCTTTTTCCCCAGGACTGTGTACTCTGAGCGTCGGGTCTGTGTGCGTCGCACCAGCCTCTCTTTGTCCATCAGCACCTGCTCCACCTGCGTCAGTATGTTTCTGTCAAACGCCCCGAAGCCTTTGCTGCTTTTGCCCATAGTCAGTCTGGTTTTGTCATGCCACTTCTGTAACGTGGTGTTACTGTAAGGCTGGAAAGCAGCAAATCGTTTGGCCATGAAGTCCGGGTATTCTGCCATCTCCAGTTTTCGTTTGGGTGCTCCCCTCTCGTGCACCAACCCATCTTCATCCTCATTCTCCTCACTGTTTATCTCCTCATCGTCACTCTGTGCTTCTGTCTTCCCCAGAGCGATGGTCCTTGTGTCTGTGTTCTGGTACAGCAGCTGATCGTGCAGCTCCAGCAGGGATCTTTGCAGAGCTTTCAAAGCTTTGTGAGTGTTCTTCAGCTCCCCAGCAAGCTCGGCTCCGCCCCTTTCCTTGAACTCTGGGAAAGTATGCGGCTGTGGCAGCCGGTTGGCCGTCACCAGAGCTTTCTGGATTTTGATCCGCCCCTCGAGCAGCTGGTCCCACAAGGCCAGCTGGTTCTTCACAGCCTTTCCCTTCTCGACCTCCTCGTCTATTTTTTCTTTGGAAAATGTGAGGACTGTTCCCTCATCTTCGCCATCTTCATCAAAGTCGTCCATCTCATCGTCAGAGCCATCATCTTCTTCATCGCTGCCTTCAATCTCCTCACCACTTTCTTCATCCTCACTCACTCCCAGGTCATCCATGCCCTCGGTCAGTTTGTGGAAGTCCAACCCTTTAGGAAAGCTGATGTCAGCTCCCTTTGACTTTGATGCTAGTTTAGCGTCTGGCTGTGCATCACTGCCCACCAGCTCCTCCTCTTCCTCATCATCATCTTCCAAATCATTTTCATCATCATCTGCCTCTTCATCTCCCATAGAATCCTCTTCATCTTGTTCGAGCTCTTCTGCACTACCCTCCTCCTCCTCTTCATTATCATCTGCTTCATCATCATCATCAGCAGCAGATCCCTCAATATCCATCAGCAGCTCTTTACGGGAGACTCGCTTCCCCACGTACCGTCTGTCCGTCTCTGACAGCAGGGATGTGTTGCGCTTCCGCAGAGCACTGAGGCCGACCTCATCTTCGTCGTCCTCCTCGTTGAATCTGTCTATCACCCTGGCTTTGGTGGCTTCATCATCATCATCCTCTGGATCAGCAAATTTAGGCAAAGGGTTCAACAAATCCTCGAGCTCCTGAGAGAACGAGCCCGCCATGGATAAACGTTTACAACAACCACACGTGCGCTCGGTACTCAGGACAGTTTCTTGATGCGTAAAGTGATGACGTCAGTAAAATGCGACGACCCTGAAACGCATTGGTTATTGCTTTGCCCGAGTAACGTCTTAAAGGCAGACCCTTTTCTCAGACTGCAAATAAGTCATGTCCTGCAAGAAATAGCCTAACTTTTAATTAAACAATATCATTTAATGGCCAGAAATAACAGCCAGGACGAATCGGAAAAATCAGAACAGATCCAGAAAGTAAATACGTAGATATGAAAATAGAAAAACAGAGAAACCTATGCAGTATATGAGTACACTTCCACTGTAGCAGAGATGCATAAAGTCTGAATTTCAGCACACAACGACTGTGTAGGCCTACACATTCCTGAAGAAAGAAAAATCTTGCTTAGAGATTGTGATTTTTGTCCAGGATGCACGACGATTGTAACGAATCACACTGTTTAAAAGTGAGATCACATTTTATGTACTAATACACAAGAAATTCAGCCGAGATAAATCTGGCTATTTGAGCCCGAAAGTTAATTGATGAAATACAAAAAACAAACAAAAAAAAACAAACAAAACACCACATAATGATAAATGGACCCAATGTCCCAGTAAACATTAGGTTAAATATCGAGTCTTCAATACATAAATGAAGGGTATGTATTCATTTTAGAGACAGTACTCAGAATTCACCTGAAAAACAAATCTCAGGGAACGGAAAGCCCAAGTCAATGTGATCCTTTGCGCATGCGCATACAGGTGGCGAGGCTCCCGGCTGTTCATGCTAGCTGAGTTCTTGCTCCTCAGAGAACACCAGAAAGACGACTTTCTGGAGAGTAAAGATGTCAACAAGTGACTTTTATTTGAGATATTATGTTGGACACAAGGGAAAGTTTGGACACGAGTTCCTGGAATTTGAATTCAGACCGGACGGTAAGTTTATTTTGGCGGTAACTCTGCCGTGTTAGCTTTCCTGCGTCTGAGCTAATGTCGTTAGCCACCCGGCAGTAGTGTTAACGTTAGCTAGGCCGCAGCAGGACTCAAAGAGCGATGCTAGCGCCAAATTATCTGTTTGGTTCCTTCTGTCTCTGTACGTGTTAATACAAACTGTCTAGACTAGGTTTGAACCGCAAATTTTGCAAATATGTATTTAATATGATTGAATTATTATCCTTTAAACGCCATGTAACGTTAGCATGTAAGTTCGTTCGACAATGAACTCATGCGTTCTGCTACGCGAACCGATGTTTCTAACTTTTACTTTACATTGTGTGTTTTTTGCAGGTAAACTGAGATACGCTAACAACAGTAACTACAAGAATGATGTCATGATCAGGAAAGAGGTAATTTGTGGCTGAAAAGATGTTACTGGAGTAGCGGTGTAACGTACTCCCAAACAGAATCATGTAGGCCATGCTCTGCGGGACTCATTTGTCGCAATGAAATGACCAGAGATGGCAAAAGTACACTCATGTTTTCTGAAGTAGAAGTGCAGATATTTGTGTAAAAAGACTGGCAAAAGTAGAAGTACTGACTCATCTTTAATCTTTACTCCGATCAAAGTAATAAAGTACAGGTTGTGAAATGTACTCAGAGTATCAAAGTATAAACTATCCCTCTGAAGACGTTTCTTTCAGCCACTTCTGTGCAAAGCTAACTGAACCTCACATCGTAGTGATATAATGTTAAGACTTGAACTCGTAGGTAGAATTAGTAGGATTTGTTTGAGCTGTTCCTGAACGCACCAGCAAATGAGTTGATTGTTGAGTGTCTCTCCCAGAATGTCAAATAGCGACATTTTGGGCTGGTAAAGTGTCCTGAGCACAGCAGAAAAAAGCAAAGGCATTTAAACTAAAGTAATGAGTCTGTTAAGAAAATGTAACAAGGAGAAAGTTAGAATTTTGTGTTCAAATGTAAAGAGGAAGAGTCAAAAACTGCCAGAAAGAAAAACTCTAGAAAGATACAAATGTCTGAAAAATCTACCGAAGTACCTCTGGTAATTTTACAACCAATGTTTCTGGATAAATGTAAGACAGAACACATAATGTGATCAGGGTTTTGGGTTTGTTACCAACAGTGATACCTGCAAAGAAATATTGTACCTATTGTCACATTATATCTGGGTCATACTTATTTGGCATTACTCTAAACTTTTAGAGGCATAATATGGTTTGTGTGTTGTATGTGCACTCAAACAGGCATACGTACACAAAAGTGTGATGGAGGAGCTGAAGAGGATCATTGATGACAGTGAGATCACCAAGGAAGACGACGCACTCTGGCCGCCTCCTGACAGAGTTGGCAGACAGGTTTGTGACCCTGATCACTGACAGTGACCAGAATATTTTCATGTAAAACCATTTCCTAATAGGGCTGTCACTTTTTCAAAAAACCAATGGTGGAATTACATTAAAATATTGTTTGGTCGAATTTGAATATCCAATTACCAATAAAAAGTGAGAGCCCTATTTACCACTGAAAAAGCTCACAATTTTCTAGAGCACATACAGAGCACCCCGCATGTCTGTATTTGGTGACAGATGTTAAATTAAGTACTGGCACTAGTGAATTCATGCAATAATACATTTTCAGTTAACATTTTTGGGCCTTAAGAACAACTAACCTGCTTTTGTCCTGATCTTCTCAGGAACTGGAGATCGTCATTGGAGACGAGCACATTTCATTCACAACCTCTAAAATTGGCTCCTTGATCGACGTCAACCAGTCAAAGTCAGTGCTTCGTACAGATGTTGCTAAGACGTACACAATTGTTTTGTCACTGACAGAGGGTCTTACTTTTGAAATTGCTCTGTGTTTTAGGGACCCTGAAGGTCTTCGTGTGTTCTACTACCTGGTGCAAGATCTGAAATGTCTCGTCTTCAGTCTCATCGGTCTACACTTCAAGATCAAGCCTATCTAATCGTGAAGGGTGTTTTCTTTTTTTGTTTCAATTGCTTTAGCTAATGGTTCTGTTGTCGTACCGCATTTGTACATTTGCTTTTGGTGAAACTTTTTTTTTATTTTTAATTTTAAATAAAGGTGGAAAAAAACTGACTACTGTGTCTGTTACCTGTATAAAGTTCATGACCAGTATCTTTGCTGATATCAACACTAAGGGTTAGCTTTATAGAAATATGTAATATTTTGTAATTTTAAGTTTTTGATAAAGCTTTTGTTGACCTGCTAACAAGCACATCAACAGTGGTTTGACAAGTGCACTGTGGTTTACTTCCAGTACATAATTGATTCAAAGATTGCATAAAGTGCTGAGTCCAAAAAATTACATAACGTGGTAAATAAGTCACAACAAGCACACAGGACCATTTAGAGTTGTTGGAAAGTTTATCTGATGACTGTAGGTGGAGGCAGGCTAGTACTTCTCATTGACTACCAGTATTTGAGCTAAGCTAATTAGCAGTGGCCAAGCTGTCCATCTCTTGTTTCTGCACGTACAGTCAAAAAAATGGTATCTGTCTCTCGGGAAGGAGGCAAGTAACAAAAAGAAAAGTTGGCGTATCCCTTTAATTGCATGTTTTCTGTTCTACCGTAAAGAAATACTTTTTTTAATAGCAATCTTTAAATGAGGTGTTCTTGCTCCACAAATGTTAAAATAAGGAAGAAGTGCAATTAAATTATGTTTTAATTGAAAATACATTCAAACACATCAATAAGGCTGTAAATGACAGTGATAATGAAATCAGTAAATGCTCTTAAAGTCACATCTTGATAAGGCACAGACTCTGCCTCCATGCTCTGATCAGTATTGCAAAGAAGTTTTACATCACAGCTCGACTGCACAATCTGACCAGCACTCCCAGTCTTTGCTGTTGCTGTAATATGCATTTGTGTAACCCCTAAAACTAAAGACGAAGCCAACACTTGACATCGAGCTACAGCGCACTGCTGTCAGAATGGACAAGGCTGAAAATCAGTCACCAGACTGACTCACATCAAGACTGAGAAGCTTATTATTTCTGCTATGTGATGCTGAATGTGGTTTTTATTTTAAAGTTAATGCCCTGATTTGTGTCCACAGCCAAACAAGATCACTCGATGTACACCTACAGTAAACTTCAAATTGCCTCACAACAAAATATTTTTAACCCAAACTCTCCACCATTTCATTCATAACGTAATTCTACTTAATCACATGTAGAAAATGTATTATTTGACATGTTCTGGGTGTTGCTCAGACAAGGATTTTGACAGTTTGGGAGCTGAAGAGCAATGACCACACTCATCTTCACGGTACAAATGAGTTTTTCTTGAGATGACAAACAAATACCCTTGATTCTTAGCTGAGAGGCTTTCCTTCCAGGACAGTAAATATGTCCTCTAATGATTTGTGGACACACTGCAGGAACTCATGGACGTTGCGAGATGGATAGCTGGACACATTGCAGCCGATCCAGTCGTCATGGACACCGTAACCGATACCATACCCATCAGGCACCACTGGGGCAAAGCCGCCGAGGCTCACGGCTGGACTAGTGAGGGTGCTGGTAGAGAGGATGTTGTGGTTGATGGCAGCGTAAGCTGGGTCTGTGTACAGGCTGTGCAGAGTCTGGCCCTTTGAATTGGCCAGGTATCGCAGGGCGAACAGGTGACGGTCAAAACCTTGACCTGGTGAGAGACGTGAGAGAAGTATTAGTACAGCAGACCACAGTGTGTGCGCATGTTTTGAGACCAGATTTGTCTGGAATCACTCCTTCCTTCAATCCCTTACAGGGAGAGCTTTAAACTGCGTCTTGTTAAAACTTCAGGCAAGGAGACGTCCTATGGCTGTTTGTTTACCTGCGCTTAAAATGTTGACAATAATCAAAATGTTGGTGAGATTTAAGATGAGTTTTAACTTGTCTGGTAATCCAGATTTTCTTCAAATACTAACTTTGAAGTCATAGCACTCTCGTGTGTCTGCCCTCTCTGTCAGTCGCACTCCACAGGTGGCGGCCATGACTGCAGCTGAGCAGTCTGCTGCTGTTTTTTGGTTTGACTGCTGCAGCCAAAACTTTAAAAACTCACAACAATTTAACGTTTTGAGATAAAATTCTGAAATAAATCACACAACACTGTGATAATATCCCGTATATGATTCACCATTTTGGTGGAGTTGATAGTAGATTTGGCAAAATAAAAAATGTTGTGCATACAGCGGTATTTACTGTAACACATTCCATGTCATCAAAGACGCATCTTTTGACAAATCTCTACACAGTTTAAAACAGATGACATGTAGCATCTAAAGACTGTCCCTGTCAAGTCTGGTAGCTTTTGAATCAGGATTTATGGAGACTGAGATGTTAATTGATTATGCATATTTTGAAAAATATCGAGTGACGGACTTTTCAATGGACCACAGGTTGCAGTGCTGCAGTTGAAGTTTGGAGTGTGACATGTATGGAAATGTGGATTTTTTGTAATAAGCCACGCCCACTATAATCAATCATGATTAAATTTTATGCATAGACTGAGTGATGACTTAAGATTGTGTTATTCAAATTTTGTTCGAATTGATGCATCAGTTTACAAGATATAAACTTTTCACTGTTTTGGCGCCCTCTATAGGTGAAATGCAATTTATTTGATCATATATGTTCAAAAACCACTTCTTAACATTTGTTGAAAGTTTTATGTTGATTTGATGAAAAATGAATTTTTTACAGCCAATTTGGTGTTACAGTACATTTTAGCAAAATTCCATTAGCAGCTTAGCAACTTTCATTTGTATCGGTCTAAAGATTATTCCCCACAAGGATTCGTGGAATTTTATCACAATCTCTAGGACGTGTTGTGAAAAAACAGATTTGGTTAAAATTCAAAATGGCGGAAATCTTTCCATGTGCAAAAGGGCGTGGCCTA
>JAPQLA010000020.1:28151881-28162360 GCA_029822935.1 Naso vlamingii
GCATCTCTTGGTGAAAGTAAAATGACACTTAAAGACGAGCTGAAATGCCTGTTTCCAGAGCGTCAGCTGCTGTGTTGTGATGTAATCGCTATTCAAACAGTTAAACAGCCAGTGAACGGGCTTTAGGGGCGGGGCATAAGTTGGAGGAATCTCGTTGGAGTGTTGTTGGTAACTCCTTGGCAACCATTGCTGGGGCTTTGCTTAAGTTTAACACCAAGCTAGCTTTAGTTTATGTAACATTAACAGGTTGTATGTAACAGGTAAGGGCAGCTGCATGTCCCCTCATGAGCGGGCCTGGCCCTCAGCTCAATGGCATCCATTCCTCCCTCTGTCACCGGAGGTCCCGGGTTTGTGTCCCAGTCCAGTCCGGGGTGCTGCACTAACCTCACTCGGACGTTACATTTATACTGACAGGGGGATTGGCGTGATATAATTGGTTGAATTAAAAAAATGATTAAACCAATAACAGCCCAAATCAACGATGACATCAGGGACCAAGGAGTTTTGTTTTTAAATGAAAATTATTTCATAAAAATATGAAATAATTCATTTTTTGTTATTTCTTTGTGATACATTTTTACATTTGACTGAAACATGCGTGGGAATATGGTCCCAATGGGCTGAAAGTGCATTTTTGACTTCAGCTCGACTTTAAATTATGTTAGGGTGCAGTGTTGTAGTCAAGACCAAACTAACTGAGACCAAGACTTGACAGAGACCAGACTGTACCGAAACAGAGACAAGACCAAGACTTTCAGGGGCTGAGACTGAGTCAAGATCAAGTCCATTTAAAAATTTTCCTCTGATTTCAAGGCTTAGAAGTTAATTGTGTTCCCAGCCATCTCACAAAGCAATGTCTTGCAGGACCTGCACTGTGCTGCGTGTTTTCTCTTGTATGTTGTTTTGCTAATGAATTCTCTGTGATTAAGGTAGCCAAACTAAAACAAATCAAAGAATCAAACTACAAATGACTTACGTTATTAGCGGCATTTGAGGAAAAAAAGTTCTACATCCAATCACAGTCATTATGTTAACAAATAAATCTGTTGTGGTGTTGACTGGTCTTGACTAAAAATCCAGAGTCCCCCATGTCTGAGACCGAGACAAGACCGAGTCAAAATTCATTCGATTCCAAGACGAGACCCAGACCTTTGAAAAGCGGTCTCAAGACCGAGACCGATGTTGAGTACTACAACACTGTTAGGGTGCCCTACCTGACGCTCACCTCTCTCTTTTCTCACTAACTACATGATGCTCACTCGTTTGTCTCGTGGAAGCAGAACATCACATTCACGCTAACTCACGAGTCAGAACAATGCTGGATAAACGGGGAAGAGCCAGAATGAAAAACAGACAGTAATGTTGGCGGCGCTCCGAAAGGGCACAAAGAGAACGAGAACCGCAGCGGATTCTGATGATGACACTTTCTGACAGTCAAAGAGTCAGAGAGGCAAAAAACTGAAAGTCGCTTGTTTAATAAATTAATTTGGTGAAAATCTGAATTATCTTCTAGTATCTTAGTTCAGTGTGGCAATTCAGAATGTAGACTATCACTTGATGATTTGCTGACACTGGCCGCCCAATTCACATGCCAACAGGTGAATAAGAGAGCACCAACATGTATTTTTTTTTTCTTTAAGCACTGTCAATAACCATCAAACAACAGGGCTGAGATTTTTACATCGTTATTGAGATATGACACTACATATCGTCTTAGATACTGGATATCGTTACATCATGATATGAAATCAAAGATGTTTTTTCCTGATTTTATAGGCTGCGTTACAGAAAAGTGATGTAACTTTTTTTTCAATGTATCAGACAGTTCTACTTGTATACTACTGCTTGTCTCTACTCACTCAGTCATTATGTCTACACTATTAATAAATACTGATAAAAATGGAATTGTGTTAATATTTTTTGAACATACCAACAGTCAGCCCCACAGAGAGGGAGTTTATAATGACTGATTCTGTCTCCCAGCTCTGACATTTACAAAGTGCTTTTGAGGAGGTTTAAAAATATCGAGATATATATTATCTAACGAGAAACAGCCCCAAAATATCGCAATATCATTTCAGCCCACATTACCCAGCCCCATCAAGCAATACAAAAAAGGTTTATTTCTTTGCAAAAACTTACCTGAACTGGTCATCATCCAGCAGAGGCCTCTGGGCAGCTAAATACCTCCTGACAGTATCCTCCAGTTTGGGCACAGGTAGCCTGAACAATTTTAAAAAGGGAGAAATAGATAATTTTTCGCCTCCAACAGATCAGACAATGTTTGAGGTCAGCAGATGACCGGTCATGTTAAGGCCCCCTAGTGGCCATCGGTCGCAAAATCAATGGTGCACTTTCACCTACTTTAATCTACAAGTTTAATGGGTCACCTTCTTTAACTTACAACACCTCAGTACATCCATCGACCTTTCCAGGATAATTAAGCTTCCAATTAGACCAGAAATTATGTTGAATTACAGCAATTTGCTCGCATAAAGTGAAAAAGTGTGCTTGATCAATTCCACCTTTAGCTCCTTACCTGGGCAAACTCTTCTGGTAATGCATCGATGGCACGACGCTTTGGTGCAGATACTCACTCGAAGACACTTTTCTGCTGCTGTAGTTTCGCTTATCGATGCTCACAGCAGCATTTCTTAAATGAATCAGATTCCCAGATTTCCTCAGAGAGGCGACACATTGCATTGACAGCAGGTTGGCCATGACGCGAGCTGCACAACTGAACGAATACTGAAGTTTTATGGACGGAAAAATCAACAGATGGAAGAAGAGCGAAGTTTTCCAGACAGATTTCCGTGTCTCAGCTGTCACTCTGCGTAAACATCAACGCTAACGTTAGCAAAAAGCATTAGCTGACAATTAGCCTTCGGTGACCTGTTCGTTTTCCAACCGGTTTGTCACGTGAGGCGCGTTTAACAAACAGAAATGTGAGCCTCGCGCATGGAATAAACCCACTGCTTTACTACAAAACCAGTTGAAGTAAACATTAGAGTAAAAACAAACAATAAGGAACTGAATTGACAACAGGAAGTTTTAACCGGCCAAACTTGTCACGTGATTACAGTGTCTTCTTCTGTGGTGGGAAATGTGAATCCAATGTACAGCAGAGATGGAGACGAAAGAAAATTCTTTGGCATAACACAGGCTTTAACATAAAAAAGTTTCCTAATTTCACAGCCACAAGTCGACTGAGCATCAATATGATAATGATCAATCAAATAAATATGTGAAATATTACCGTAAATACAATCAAATTTACTGAACTCAAAGTTCAGCCACTGCAACCACCAGGCTATTATACTGGTCAATATTTTTCAGTGACAGATGTATTAATATTGGTGTACATGTTACCAGAGGAATAAGAAATTTCAGTATAAAATTAGATTAAAATGAAAGATGTGTTTAGGGTCATTAATAAAAAGTGTAATGGATAGATTGTCCAACAGAGAACAGTTTGTTTTTCAACTGTAAAATGTTTCATTTAGCAGGTAAATATCTTATTATTCAGAATTTTCCTTGTAGATAATTAAAACAATAGTGATCTATTTACAAAAAAATGGAAATGCAAAAAATATATAAAAATGTTATCTGATTTTTGAACATCTCTTAATGGAAGTGTCATACTCACCTTTTCAGTATCAGTCAGACTAAAGTCTACCAACAACGTGATTTTAAGCATTCATGGAGTCCTCTTTAAGTTAAAGAATTACCAACCATCATAAGAGTGAAACTAATGTCTTTTAATATCTTTCCTGTGTAAATGTCCCTAAATGAATCAGAAATAAAAACACAAGTAATTCAAAATTCAAGCAACAAGAACCCACCTTCATTTTGAAAATAAGCATAATTAAGCATAATAAGCATAATTACCCCCCCCAGATTTTAAAGTATTTTACAGAGTATGTTATTTCTCCACGTATAAATGTCTCATACAGCGAATGTATACATCATCCATAATCTACATCCAATGGGTCATTCATGCTAACAAATCTCAAATGAAGTGCTTCCTTTCCAACATGTTGTTCTGTCATCTTCTAACCAGCAGAGGGCAGTGTTTGAGCTGCTCTGACCCTCACTAAGCTGTGTGGTCTGAGCTAAAACCACATGACACCAGAAAAAAAAAAAAAACACACACCACACAGAGTCTTGTCACAGGACAGCATGGCCCGGCTTCCCGTGGCTTGGCACGCACTGAGCCTATCATTTGTGATTGGTGAGAGCGATCGAGCCAGTTGGTGCTTGGCCTCCAGCCCTCCCCCACACACCAGCCTCTGCCACTCTGAGGCATCCCCCCTCGTCCCCCGCCTCCCTGCCTCCCTGCCTCCCTGCTCTACAAAAGCTTTGAGGGTGATAGTTCACTGCTTCCATTAGTCTGATGAGATTTTCTGATGTTTGCCTCTGCTCACTCTGTGTACATAAGACGCAGTGTCATTTGCTGACCTGCCCTCTTTGCATATAGACAACAGCTTTTTTTCACTTTTAAGTCATCTCTTCCTGTCAGATTGTATGATATATTCTCATGCAATGCATCCATCACTGTACCTTTAAATTGTGTTTCTAACTGACATTAAAATTCATGGAGAGGCTAAATGCACATGCTGATATTTATACCTAGTTTTCTGTCTAGCATTGTATTTCTCACTCAGTTAACAACATGTCTAAATCAAAGGTACGATAGCTAAGACTGGCCAAAAGCATGGACAGTGCAGAGCTTTGACATTCTTGGAACAGAAATGTGCAGAAACAGGAATTAAAAGCACAAACATCAAGTGTGACCAGCTCACAGCCTGCTCACAGTCATGGCTGAGGGAAGCCACTCGATGAGGATTCTCCTCTACTTTCTGGTAAAATATGCAACTTTTTTTCTGCATCATTTATAGTGACTCTACAGAACATGGTGCAAACATTGTTATAATTATTTACAGTTGTGTGTTTTGCATCAATCAGTTGATTGTAATAAGAGATTTTTGTGGAAAAGGACATAGCCTACCTTTTTTCTACAGTTCCAGACTCAGTGGTTTTATTTCATTACAGCAAAATGTGAAAATCAGTAAACAGACTCTTAAATGCAGTTTACATGCAAGTGCAGGATGATCTGAAAACTTCACATCACTGAGTACTAAAGCATTGCGATGCTGGTGTTTGCTACACAACACACATTACAAACACATGAATGGCTTTGTAGGCAATGCAGCAGTAGGCTACGTACTGGAAGGCTTGTTAGTGTTTCTGGTAAAAGGAAGTTGTAGTGGCTAAAATATGCAAAATAATGCCGGGCATGTTTTTTGTTAAATTAATATTACATCAAATAATTTACCTGAGAAGAGACCTAATACTGTATAATATAAAGTAGCACAATTTTCTATGTTATTAGCCTATTTTTTTAAACAATTCTGTATTATGAAAGAACAAATACACAGAATACAAAGACAGAAATAACAGTGAAATAGCCGGGTTACATTACACAAAGATATTCAAGAGGTACACATATCAACGTGTTTTAAAAAATAGCCTTTTTGTTGTTGGAGTTAGAGATAAGTTCTATAAATTGTTCAGCCTCTCGAAGGAAAAACACAAATTGAGTTGTTTTTTTTAAATAGCTGAATTCACATTCCCATGTGAAATTTTGCCCAGAGAATCAATAAATTTATTCTACAGAACTTATCTTTTTTTTTTACTCCTGAAAAAACAAAATACCACATTCTCCCACACTGAAGCAATATCTCCACAAACACGCTCAATGATGAATCTGCTGAAGTCTTGCCAGATTCTGTGTGTGTGTGTGAACAAGGCCAAAAAAGCAGCTTGTTATCACGCCTCTCTTGGATTTTTACCATGTAGTGATTAGCAGGGTCATATCAGTTAGGTATTTGTGAGGAATCATCCAGACTGTTTGTAAATTATGTTAACACAGCCTAAATTTGCAGCATCAATCCAAACTTCTGCTCTCTGACATCGACTCATCGAGTCTGAAGATCCGGGAAGAAACGCGGAAGTGTCGGTTAGCAAACAGCAGCAGGCAGCGAACGAGCTACATCTGTGGGTTTTCAAGCCGGTCTGAGGCACTTTTCTCCCAACTTTACCACGTAATGCCTGAAATACAGACTCCAAGGTAAGGATGTGAAGCATTGGACTGTAAGTTTTATCTGTGACACGCAAACTGCCACGCGTTTGAAACACTAATTCAGATAATTCTCGTTGTTCCAGTTAACCTACCAAGTGTACCTAGCTAACAGTTAGGAAGTGTCACAGAGCTAACGAACGTTAACGTACGTTTAAGCCCCTTAACTTCAGCTCTTTGACACTCTGCCACAAAGCTCTAGCTAGCAAGCTAAACCCCCACTGGTTACAACATATTTAGTGCGCAATAATGTTGCCGCAGTTTCCCTAAAACGTTACAGAAATGTGCAAAGTAAGGTGAACTTACATTCCTGAAGAGGCACCTCTGTCCTCCTCACAGCAGTAGCTTGAGGATGGTGACACAACCTTGACTTTAAGCTTGACTTGGCTGTTTTTATGTTTAGTGAAGGTGTGAAATGTGGAGGCCACAGTTTTGATTATTGTTTGACTACTTGTAACGTAAAGTGGTTGAGTGTGTTTTGTGTCGCGTGTCACCTCAGGGTTGATGACTAGTGACACTTAGGGCTGTGCGTTACAGAGATACATCGTATCATGATATGAGATTATTTATCGATATATCATGATACTGACAAGGTGAGCATACAGTGAGCTGCAGTGGTGAGATCCACTCAAAAAACAAGTGTGGGCCAAAGACAAGCATCAGATCCGATGATCAGTAGTTTTCTGTGCAGTGTTTTTTAAATCCCTCTCTCATTCTCTTGTCTTCGTCATGTCAAGGATTCAGGCCGTGAGCACCAGTGCCAGTGATGGACTGGAGGGGTTCAAGGCACATGCTGTGTTCCAGGAAATCAGCAAGAAGCTCCAGGAGGTGATAACATGACTGACAGTATGAGATAATGTTGTTAAGCACATTAACATCAGCCTGTGACTTTATATCACTCTCATTTTGTGCTGGTGTAAATTCTCTGTCACTCTTATTTCAGTGTCTCATTGAAAATACAGCTTGGTAGTTTGGCTTTAATCCGTTGTAGGACACATTTTGCCCAGTCATACATATGTGTGTGTAAACATGTATACATATACGTGTTTCAAAAATATATGGTAAGACTTTATAATAACTACACACTTACAGGCATTAGTTAAGCATTAATAAATACTGAATTATCATTTGTAAAGTATTGTTCCTACATGAAAAGGGTTAGGGTTAGAGTTAGAGGTAGGGGTAACCCTAAGGACTTTTCATGTAGGAACAATACTTTATAAATGATAATTCAGTATTTATTAATGCTTAACTAATGCCTAAAAGTGTGTAGTTATTATAAAGTGTTACCAAATATATATATGTGTATAAAAATATATACATGTAATATATATAATATATATTTCCTCGTGGTGCCACATTTGGATCACTTGCCAAGCTTTTATTTTAAAGCACAAAATAACTTCAAGCTTATGTCGACTCAATCAGACAAATGGTTTCTCCCAAACCTCTGCTTTTAAGCAGCTACCTCTGTGTGACCTCATTGTGCCAAATTCATCTTAAGCTGGCCGTCAGTGCTGTCTATGTAATGAATGGGATTTGTCCTTTTTGAGAAATGGCAGCAGGGGACACAAGTAGTGTAAAAACTCAGGCAACTGATCGGGAAAACAGATTACAAAAGTTAAACACGGAGCTTTATTAAGAGAGACTGTAAACCATTATTAGTTAAACAAGGACAGGAAGATGGATTTTTCTGTTTCTCCTTAGATTCCATTTATTTGTTATTTCTTGATTTTTCTAAAATTAATTCATTATGAACACTTGTTTGTTTGTAATATAAAAAGAGGAAATTAAAGCATCGGAAGGCAGAGTGTCACCTTGAAATATGTTCCCTCAAAAGTTTGCAGATTCAAAGTCACCCTGTCAGCTTTTCTTGTTAACAAAGTTTTTGCATTCAGTGTGTGTTTTTTTTTAAATGCTTCATTACATTAGTCATTTAGAAAAACACTCTTTGACCTTTTAGCTGTTCCAAAAAAACCAGAAGATGTTTTCATGTTGATTGTGTACCAAAAGTTCAGTGTTACAGGTGGAAAAAAAAAAATCATTTCGTTCACTGAGCCGCTCAAATGCATCTTTTAAGGTGGAATACTATTAATAATCTGTTAACTGATAAAAATTACACACAAACACACACACACACACACACACACACACATATATAGATAAAAAGAGAGATGTATTCCTTTTTTCATTTAACACAATTAATAGCCTTCTTAAATTTGTTCCATTGAAAACTTTCCAGTTTAAAATTAAATATAACAAATATCTGGCCTCTGATTTTATTCATAACCCTCAGCACAGCCCTCAGTATGTTTTAATTTGACACCCCTGGATGAACATACATTCAGGACTGAACATGTTCTACATGGACAGTTCTACACTTAGGAAATGTATTACCGAGTTTGTAACAATTCCAGGTAACTGAACGCATTAATATTTAGGACCCAGTCAGTGCATTTTGCATAAATGAGTCACAGCAATTAGCAAAATGTACTTTTCCGCTGTCTGCTGAGATAATCAGGTACTGAGATTCATAAATCTGTTTAGAAATCAAATGAAAAGGTCGCTCCTTTTGAGCAAGGAGTAATGCATGCACATCCACCAGTACGCCCAGGTGCAGGACAAAGCAGCTAATCACATGAAAAGACAAAAAATATTTTTATTGTTGGTGCTACAGATTCAACATTTCGAGCATTGCGGATCTTCTTCAGGACAGGAAAGGTCGCTCTTCTAACCTCAGATCAACCTTCACTGATTATCATCAATGCAGTTTCACTACTACCATTAAGTGTCAGGTAGAGCCTGCAGCTGATTCACTGTCAGATTATGTCAGAACATTCATAACAAGGTGAAAAAATTTATATTCATAAAAATGTTTCAAATATTTGTGTTTTTTGCCATTACTTAGGCCTTGAAAAACCTATCAACATGGTCCATACAGCTGTTAACCTCTGTGCAGTTTGACACAGAAATGTACTGCGTGTTGAAGATCTGTGAATATGCAAACAAGTAACTGACACAGTTAAAAGTTTTACATAAAAAAAGCGCCTTGAACATGTTGCTCGAATATGTGTGAATATGCACAACCTGTCCTGGAAAAATGGCTACGAAAGACTCATAATGATTTGCAGTAAGTGAAAACTTAATTTATATGTTGTACAGATGTTGCAGGGTTTACTGTACGTAACATTTCTGTGTACTTTGAGCAGGAAGGGGAGCAGTTTGTGAAAAAGATCGGAGGAGTGTTTGCCTTCAAAGTGAAGGATGGCCCGGACGGGCAGGAGGCCACGTGGTTTGTGGATGTGAAGAACGGCAACGGCTGTGTTCACAATGACACGGGTGAGAACGGCACATGACTCTCTGTTATCTTGTGTGACATCTCGGGAAACCTGTAGTGACCTGTAACCCCTGTTAATATTTCCACTTAAGGAAGAAATGCAGTTTAAAGTTCAAGCCCTGCTCAAACAGTTTTTCTGCTTTGTCAGATCAATAAATACTTGAGATGTGTGTTCAAATTGCTGATTGAAGCTTAGTGTTGCTCATGTGTTTCTGCCCTGCAGCGAAGAAAGCAGATTGCACCATTTCCATGTCGGACGCAGACTTGTTGGCTTTGATGACGGGGAAGATGAACCCACAGACGGTGAGCGTTCAGCCTCTGTGGCTGTGAGAGAACCTGTTTTCCTTCTCAAGTTAAAGTGTTTGTTAGTATTTCAGTCACAACCTCAATGTTTAACCTCAACGTTCGCCACAGTTCTAGTCAGTGTGCCGGTGTCCTCTCATAACACAACCCCAGTCCAGAAATATAAAACTGTTTTCTTCTCTCAGTTACCTGTGCACATATGATCTCTTTTCGCCACAGCAACTTGTGTCTCCAAACAATTGAATTCACTGCTGAATGTACAGCATATAAATGCATTTTGTTTATTACTGAAGTTGTCTTAAGGACAGCTTTGTATGCCCACATGTTTTAGTTGAAGAGCGCTGTAGCCTCTTACTGAAAGTTTTTAGGAGCACAAGCAGAAAATGTAGGGGCCACTCCTTAAATCAACCTGCAACGCAAATTTCAACTTTCTCCATTCATTAGAAAGTCTTCTGTTGTTGCTTCCCACGTTACTGTTGTGGATTTGGATATTTTTTGTGGATTAAAGTCAGAGAGCGCCTGTTTGTCAGTTTAAAAAAAAACAAAACAAAACAAAAAAAATCACGTGTCACGCTGACCATTAAGCGTTGATAAAAGTGACCCAATCTAAATTTTCCTGAAAAATTCAACCACATAAATAAATTCCACTGTTTAAAAGTCACCTTTATTATATTCTGGGTTATTAAACCATGACTTCAAA
>JAPQLA010000020.1:28166762-28192236 GCA_029822935.1 Naso vlamingii
CGGGGGCCGCGCTTTAGCTTCCCAATGCTCCTCAGTGACGGGTTTAAGGCAGAGACCAAATATCACTGTACGCTGTATATGTGACCAACAGTGTTGGAGGTACTTGGATTACTTCTTGGATTTAACGAGTAATCTGTCAAGTTAGGTTCACAATTTAAGTACTAAAAAGAAATCTATTATTATTATTATTATTATTTTTAACCTTATTTTCTTTACCTTTACCCAGTGATGTGTATTATAGTAAAACTAAGACAAGGCCGGTGGTAGCTATGGGCAGGGGTGGGCTGAGCCCACCCAGACGTGTGCCTTGCCCACCCAATAAAAAGGGAAGAAAACTTTTATTTTTTGCACAGCCAATTGAAAATTAGTATAGAATTTATCAGTACCATTTCTAGCCACTGTTTGGGTGGGCAGCTGAAAGCCCGCCTCCAAAGTCGCCCACTCACTCCTCAGTTTAGGTTCAAACAGCAACAGTGTGCACAGTGCAGTCATAAGCAGACATCTCCACGGTGAAGTTTTTAAACTTGTTTTCCCTCATAAGACTTTATGTTCTGTCCGTGTGTGAATGCTGAGGTAATAGATGAGCTTAGAAACTGGCCTACATTCATCACTTAAGTCAGAGCGACTTACAACAGCGTCTGTGAAACGTGTCGATAATTTAAGCCTGCTGTAAAGCCTCATGCTGCTTCCACCTGTAGCGGTGTTAAGCGAGCGCATTCAAGGCTGCAAGAGAAGGGTCTCCTGCAAGACTGCAGATTGATACTACGGGGGCTCCAGCGGTTAACGTTACTGCTCCATCCGCAAGAACTGTCCTGCCCCTTTACACTGCACAAGCACTGCTCCAAAGCTGTTCCCTCTCTGTGCTGGCACAGCAGCCCCTCATGCAGTTCGCAACTTAAATGACGATTCACCAACCGAGCCAGTGTGAACTAGCTACCCAAGGCGTTCATTCGGTTGAACGGAAAGGTTGGAGTAAAGAAAAAGAATCCCCCCCACCCTGTCTGCCATGACTCAACGTTGTTTTCAGTCCTCAGCAGACCTCTCTTGCATTGTTCATTTGTAAGCACTCTTCAGCTCTTTTCTTGTAGCTGTTCTTGCCATTTTGTATTAAATTTTTTTTTTGTGTCCTTTGCAAAAGGAAAATGCAGCCTAAAATGTGATTTTCTATCAGCAGGGCTTTTAGCTCAGGGGTCATCCAGGGTTTGTTATTGGAGAAACACCAAACTTTGGTGGACTCATTGTTCTCGACACAAATCCCAGCTCCCTGCTGTTTTTCGTACTTTGGTCAGAAATGTTTTCCAACTCTGGTTCATTATGGACAAAAGCAGCAAGTAATGAGGCCCAGCAAGGTCATTTGCTCTTTAAAAAAAGCTTTGATGACACACCTCTCCTCTTTGACACCAGTCCATGACAATTTACAGTGATTAACGTGTGCGGAGTCCCTAACAAAGCTGTCAGTGCACGCTCACCAATGACTACTGTGTGTTTTTCTTCTGCTGTACCTCTTCATCATTTAGAAATTTGGTTTTGACTAATTAGAATTTTGCACAATGTTTTAAACACAAAGGCAGAGCCGATCATTCTGGTCCTTTCATTTCTGTTTTTGTTCCACTCGGCCAAGCTTTCATTGTCTTTTTGAGAGCTGAGGTAATATTCTGCTCACTGTGAGTGGTCAGACTATTACCTGATCTGATTTACTTTTTCCATTTCAGGCCCACTAACACTCATTTCTCCAACTGTCCTCCCTCTGTGTCTGTATTTCCCTTCAGTTTCCTGACATTTTATAAGCTGTTGTTGCCATTGCCCCACTTTCCCTGCATTGAGTTAATCTCTCACACACAGCAACTCTTAAAACCAGCAGCATGTAGTTTGCTCCAATACAGGCTGAACAGTGCTTCAGATTCAAAACCGACTGAATGATGTTTTTCACCTTTTCTGATTCACAGGCGTTTTTCCAGGGCAAGCTCAAGATCACAGGGAACATGGGACTGGCCATGAAGCTTCAGAACCTGCAGCTGCAGCCGAGCAAAGCCAAGCTGTAGAGGAAACGCTGAAGCTAGCTGTTACTTCACCTCTGACCACTGAGTAGAGTTAACCACAGCGAGTCTGGTCTCAGATCTGTAAACGTTCTCATCACCGGACCGAACCACTTTTCCTACTAACGATCTCACGGACCGACCAGGGGATTAGTCAGCAGCCCTGCCAAGCTAACTGGAGGATAGGAAAAGTTTGAAAGATAATTAATTTTCTAATCAAGTCCCTCTCATGTTGGTTACTGTCAGTACACTGGAGAAGAGACAGGTGCTCCGTGCTTATTTGGTTTCTGTCCAGTTTTCAATAACCTTTCAAAGTCTGTTGCTAATGAAATATTTGAGTGAATTGTGTCTGGAAATGTTTTGAATTGAGCAGATTGACGTCATTTTCCGCAATCATGGACACAGCAGTCTAAGTGCCTCCCGTCTCAGTCTTGCAGATTGCTCTTAGGTTTTTAGCCAACATCATAGAAATGTTTTTCATTGTGTTCGCCTCAGTGTTTTAGCAGCGGGGGTTCTAATTCTCTGAGGTGCTGTCATTACGGTCTGAAGATTTCTACTTAATAAATTTGTCTTTGCTGGAACGTCCAAAGAGTGTACTTGACTTGTGTCTGTTTTCCTTCAGCAGTAATTATGTTGAGCACCAACCCTTGACTAATTCCACTTAATGTTCCTAACCATTTTGATGTGAACATAAAAGCCGCAAGAGTTTATCTGTGAGATGACACAAAAATACAGACATAACAACATGCTGGTCCTGTTTTTTTAATAAGACAAAGGCTTCTTGACTTTTTTGATCAAATGTTAATTTGATGAATGTTTAAGTGAAAATTTCAGCTGGACATCAGCTTCAGTGTGAAGAGGAGACGTTAAACTCACATGATCACACTCCTCTTGGCTCCACATGATGTTGACCCACGCAAATTAATCCTCCTGCACAGTTTCGGAGTTCTGTTTGAGGTTGTATTAGTGTGACCTTTCACAATAACAGAGCTCTGTTCAGACGTAACACTGCTTGGATTTCACCGTCAGGCTGTCTCGGCGTATGCATGTTCTGCACTTTTCCAGCAGCAGTGACTGGATTCCAGACTGCCACGCTGTAGTTTTTCCTTTGTAAATGAAGAAGCATGGCTAAAAGACAAATCTGTTCACTCGCTCTGACCCAGATTCCACCGCAGCTTTGGCTCGGCTCCTCTCTGGGTCTTTTCTCTGCAGTAACAGTCGGGTTATTTCATTACTCACTGATGACTGCTTTTATGTGCGTAAGAGTTTTTGTAAGTTTAACATGTTTTGAATTTTGCTTTGCATCAAACATTTGCATATTTAAAACCCGCTTCACAGGTAGAAAAATGTTGCTCCAATTTGAATTTAAAATGCATCCAAAGAGAGCCAAATTTAAAAACTTGAGATGTTTTTTCTAATCCCTAATCACCATCCACGTTTTACTCCAGAATGGGTACCTAAAGGGTCAGTCCACCAGTTTACACATGGCTTGAAGTTAAAAATGTGTCCTGGGAGGAGCTTATTAAATTAACCCTGATGATGTCACAATAATGTCATCAGCATTATCTTGACTTGGAGACCATCAATAGGTAACAAATGTGCAAACCGGAAATTTTTAAAAACTTTTGTGTTTACCAGGAAGGTAGAGTCTCTAGAAAAGGAAGCTATTAAAATCAGTTGCATTATGGGGGATGTAGGATCCAGTGATCCACTGCTATGTTAAATTTGTAGGCCTATGTGTCATACATTTGATGTCAGCAGTTGCAGCAGACCACTGAGACCACTGACACACCACTGTTAGCTTCCTGTGTCAACCGACAACAGAGTATTTTTAACAGGAAGTGGGAAACTATACAGCCATATTTGTGTTTATTGTGCATATTTGTGACAAAACGTTATCTTTTCAACACCTCCTCAGCCTTTGTGCCGAAGCCTTTTCAGACTAATAGGTAGAGTCAGTAGCATTGTCCACTGTGCCTTATAAACACCAAAATTAAATTGGGCTCTTCCTCTTGGCTCAACGCCACCAGAAGTATTGTAGTGTGTACTTACACTGCTTGGAACCACACAGCAAGCTAAGTAGGAATATTACATTTGTTTTGGAAAAGCTGATAATTTAGCAAATTAGCACAAGCGAACAGCTGGTGTTTGGCACCTACCTGTCCAACAGACAGCAGGCCAACTCCGCGCTGTTCTTCAACCGCAGCCTCTCCTTCAGTGCTTGAAAGTGGCTGAAAGTCAAACCGAGATTCACTCTCGTTCTGGAACGAGCTTTATCTGAGCACCGTTTCGCCTCACAGGGCTATATTTCCTTTTCTTTGCTGCTATGTCCACATGTAGAATTTCCTCTGGTTCTGAATGGCGTCTAGTCACTATGTTTTATCAAAGATAGTCAATATAACACAAGATCCCCACTGTACGCTGTGCCACTTGTCTGAAATGATATACACACTTCCTGTCCCCTAAGTGGGCGGAGTCACCTCTCTCTCATAGACAGTTAGGAGCCACCATTCCTCCACCTTGTCTGGAAGTGTTGTAACATCCTGTGGATGGATTATAGCAGATGGATTTTGTGTCACATGACTTTGTGTCACATGATACTTGTTTGATGTAAGTTTTAACTTTTAATTCATAGTTTCACCTATCAGACCATTCAAATGTCGGTTTATGTCCATTCTGAAACAAGGCGGGAAGCACCGGTTACCAAATCTTGCAAAAATGTGTCGCTGAGACAGAGACAGGTCTGGAACAAAGTTCATTTTCTCCTGATTTGTGTGTCTGAAAAATGACATTTGTGTCAGAACGTTCAGAAGATATGTGTCTCGTGAAAACTGGGTCCAATATGAATCTTGGTGATGATGGGGTGAAAGAATTGGTCACAATCTGTGATCCTGTTCATTTCTCCCCCAAGAATGAATGGACTCCAGACTGCCTCTAGCCTCCTAAAGGGGCAGGGCCGTGGCGAAACCCATATAACACTGATACAGGAAATGTGCAGTCAGTGGGAAGTCTCGGTTCCTATTAACCGTCTCTGGTTTTATTTGCTCTCAACCTCACCTGTGTGCTGTCATTGGCTGAGGAAACACACCCAATCCCCATCCAGAAACATCCCTACTAAACCAAAACATCAAAATACAAGCAGGGGGCGGGGCTCTGCAGACACTGTCACCGCCAAATGTCTAGAGGCCCATAAGTGATGATTGAGCCCAATTAATTTTATATGTCTGTTTTGTTTTTCAGGGAAATGCTACTTACTACATTTAAACCACAGCGTTGTCACAACATAAAACTGAAAATTGGAATGTAAAGAACTGTAACATATCAACATATCTGTGGTTTGCAAAAACAAGTCACTCGAACTCAGAATGTCTCTGTCACAACTACTTCAGTCTTGGCCTCAGTTTTTTAAATGTTTTATTTGCAACTCTTCTAACACTGTGGCAGTGCAGCACTAAATCAGTGGCTTGCCCCTTTATGAGGGGAGCTAATGTTTAATGTGCTGTGATATTGTTGCATAAAAACCTGAAAATATCTTCAATAATATCTCTGCTTGCTCCTTTGTCACCATGACCCTAACCCACTTAAAATGCTTGTTACTTTTTATGAGTTATGTAACAGAGCAGTGATTCAGCTTGTGTGCAGGTCATTACAGTCCTGGAAAATAATTATCTGATGTAAGATGTTCTGTGATGTGCGCTTCCAGAAACCCAGAGGTTTGTTTGGAACCAGCACAAGATGAACCGGGTGGTTTGGAGCAGTCATAAACATCTTTCCATCGGTGCAGCGAAGCCAAAAAAACAGGAACTCCCGTCTTAAGAATGCTGGATAAACTTATAGACCACATGCTATAAATGATACATGATGCAATAAATGTCCCACTTAGCTGTGATAGTATTGGCCAGAGGAGCAACAGAGAAGCTTTATTGGACACTTTTCACATTTACATTACAAAAAACTTTTGGAGGAACTTTTCCTGGTCTACTTCACATGAGACAGCCGCCCTTAAAAAAGCAGCGCCAGTGGAAAGTAGTTTGTTTGAGTAAAAGTTGAAAAATATTTATATCAGTGCAGACAGTTGTGTGGAAAGAGAGCAGGCAAGATCCAAGCTGTAACTGATAAAAACTGGAAACGTAACATTTTCATGCTGAGGCTGTTTGACTTTGTGTCTCTGCTTTAACGCAGCAGGGGTTGACGTCTCACAAAAATAGAGATCAGAGTCACAAAATCAACTATCTACTGAACTTTATAACAACTCCCATGATCCCTGCTGTTGTGTGCAGCATCTCTGAGAATGACATGAAACACAAGAACCTGCAATCTGTTCAAAACTGTAAAATAAATGTGCTGGAGGGGCCTTTGCTTTGAGAGAGCTGTCTGAACATGTTCAACTGAAACACAGGAAACTTATTAAAAACATGTAGCAGAGAGCGGAGCCCCTCTGAGGGAGAAGCAGCCTGCCAAATACGATGAGTAATAACAAGAGTATGAATTGGAGTGAGTTTTCCCCATTTCAGAAGACAGTTTAAATACTGCGAAACAAGGTCAGCCTCTTTCAGCCTGAAAACAGCAGCTCAGCAGGCATGTGATTATTTAGATCCACAAAGTCATATCAGACTCTCAAACCACAAGAGACTCAGTATCTATCACGCCAGTCGCAGCATTCATCACCGTCCTCATTCCTGTCTGCACCCGCTGGCTGCAGATCCAGCAGGAATAACTAACAGGGAGATTTATATTCTAGAGAAAAACAGTAGAGGAAAGCTGTAGAAGAAGAACCCTAACCCAGATGCACTTGATTTAAAGAATTTCCAATTTTAAAAAAGTATTGATAACCATATAAACTACTTTTGAAAGGAACAGATTTGTGTGATGCCTCTAAAGTAAATCACAGTAAAATTACTTTGCAATGGTACACTGTGAGATGTTAAAAGCATTCGACATCGATGTCTAATGTAAAGAACATGTAACTTTTTCTTTTTTCAGCTGTGGGAAACGCACTCTGTCAACAATTCTCTCAGCACATTGCCTTTTCCTGGAAACATCCTAACTGTTAAATGCAAGCTGCTTTCTAGGAAATAATAGAAGTAATTAGAGGACATTTATGTGGAAATAGCCCACTACAACACAGAGTTACCTTTTTTACACATCAATCCAAATTTGGTGGTTAAACTTTACAGAAAATACCTGGGTGTTTTAAAACCTAGGACAGAGCAGGTAAATTGGTTTTGTAAACTGTGAAGCAGATGCAAAATTAACCTTCTAATATTAGATTAATTTTAGCTTTAGGCTTCTCATTATCCAAAGAACCTACTACACACCTAAAAATGCAAATACTGGGCAGAGTGCAGTAAAAGATTATTGACTTTCTTGCCTGACTCTGAGAAGACCAATGCCACTCTCATCTTTGTTTAGTAGCAAAAAATATTATTCCTTAGCTAGCCAGTTAGCTCAGTTCAACTGAACGACTGGAAACAGCTAGCCTATGCAGTGTTTGAGTTGTGATGTAACACCCTTTCAAGACACTGTTTCCAGGTCAAGCCCCATCTTTTTAATATGTCACAGTTCCGTGTCCCATGTTGTTTAAACAGCTCTGAGTAAAAAATAAAAAACGGTCAAACTTTCATTTTGCCGCTTTGCTGATAAGAAAGACAAGGGGACATGACTGCAGTTGCTAAAATACGTTAAAGGGATACGGCAACATTTTTTTTGTTTTTGTTATTTGTTACTCACTCCTGAGTTCCAGACAAGAATATGGATGCCATTCTTTTGACTGTTTGTGCAGAAACAAGGAAGAGACGGGCAGAGCTCACCCACTGCTAGTTAGCTTAGCTCAAATACTGGTGGTCAATGGGAAGTGCTAGCCTGCCTCGGCCTAAAATCATCAGATAAACATTCCAAAAACTCTAAACGGTCCTGTGTGCTAGTTGTGACTTGTTTATTTACCACATTATGTTATTTTTAGACTCAGATTAGAACTTTATATATTACTGTTAAAAACGTAACATTTCTTTCTGTTTTTTGTTAAAGCAGGTTGATGTTTCAGCCCAGAACTCTTGCATGTGTAAATCTAAAGTTTAGTGAACTGTGTTAATCCATTGTAATGGTAACAGATGTTCACTCTGTTTCTAGCAGAAAATGGGCTTGTTGAAAAAGAAATTTAATCTAGAAATCATGTCAGGCTCTTATGCTTTTTAATTTATGATTTGGATATTGAGGATTCCCCATGAAACTATCACAGAAAGTGTTAATAAAAGCGCAGATGGTTTTCTCAGCTTGTTTTCATATTTCATCAGTAATTTCCTACATTCCAATGGTTCGAGATTTGGTGAAGGGGAAGACTTTGTTCATAGGTTCAGTCCAAGATAGAGCAACCATACATCTAAGTGTAGTAATGAGGCTTCTTTAGCCAAACCCATGATTCTCATCTGAGTCAGAATCATGTGGTGTTAAAAGTTTTTATTATCCAAGTCCAATCCAACCAAGTTATCATAATAGCAGCTTATTACTTGAAAACTTAAAAGACCTGCTGCTTTCAGGGGAAAAAAAAAAAAAAAAAATCCAATCTCGAGGAAAAAATATGAGAAAAAAAGGAAAGAATTTGTGTTTTTGGCTCCCATTCAGGTCAGAGCCGTCTCTCTCACTCACTCCCTTCCTTTCTTTCTCTTAACTTTCCCTCTCACACTCCCACTCTCACACATCTGGAGGATATCTGGTGTGACTGTGTGACTCCTCGCCTGCTATGGGACAACCTTTGCCGGGACTGGACGTCAGACTTCAGTTCCTTTCAACAAACGGTGGACTAAGAGGTAAAGTAGTCGACCATGAAGGATGTTGATTTTGCAGACTTTAATGCTGCCTGTTTTATGGCTGGCTGTTATATTATATGGAGCTTAGATTGAGCTTTAAGTGTCAGCGTCATTCATCCATGCAGGACAACTCTGGGATGTGTATTCAAGACGATCCAGACTGTTTAGCAGTGCAGTAAAGCCACCTCACAACCTCTGCTTCGCTGTGAAAGAGCCAAAGGTCACAAAAACAAGAGGATGCCTTTTAAAATGCTCAGCATCTCTGCTAATGAAACTTTTTCACTTTGTGCCTTTAAATTATAAGGTAACATGAGAATGCTGTTTACTTTGCACTCTGTGACCCTCTGGATGGCATGATGTTGTTTTCCAGTCAAGGTCAACTTCATACAAGGAGTGCAGGAAAGTGCATATGCTTTTATTTTTCATTTGCTTTGGGTGTATGCACACTGTGTGTGTGTGTGTGTGTGTGTGTGTGTGTGTGTGTGTTTTCAGCCTCTCTGGTAGGAAAGGCTTTTCTGATGACTGGCTTTTAGAAGTTTGCCTTGAGATCTGCCTTGAGTGCCCATTTTGAACATTTCTACCAACATTTGTGGAGATGATCAGAAAGTTTTTTCCTGGCTTTGCCAAAACACAAGCTTGTGCTCATTGGAAACTAGCAAAATGCTGAATTCATTATAGATAAGAGGGTAATCCTTTATTGATCCACCAGAGGGGAGATTCAGGTGTTACTGCAGCACAAAGACAGCAATAATACAGATACATAAATAGATAAATAAATAAAAAATAAGGATAGAATAAAATAGAAACTATATACTTCACTCTGAAAGGAAAATGTGAGATACTATAAGATATAACGGCGTATGAATATGTAATTATGCTTAGAGTTGGCTGTATTAATATCAATATATGATGCACTAAGAATTATATATTTTTTATGTAATATAGAATTATATATTGCAGAAAATATGTTATATATAATATAAAATGAAACGTAATAATGAATACAGCAATAAATAAATAAATAAATAAGTAAATAAATAAGTGCAACAACATAGCATAAAATTAGATAAATAATTATTATATAAACATGCTGTAACTTTGTTACAACATAAAATAATATAAAATTAATGAACTGGTAATGGGAAGAAAAGGGGATAAAATCATAATGATGATGACAATAATAATAATTATATTATACAATAGGAGAGTGTGAGTGTCTCAAAGTGGGAGTAAGTTTGTCTATGTGAATAAATTTGGGGGCGGGGTCTGGTCAGTGTGATGTCATCGTTATGTCAGTGAATACGATGAAAGTCTGAAGAGCGCTGTTTGCACCTAACAGAGATGCTTCAGTTCTTTGATGATTACTGAAGATTTGACTTTTGTGAGTAGTTTAGATGTTTCTGCTTGTGTGTGTGTGTCTGTGTGTGTGACACTGACTGTAAAGCTGGCTGACACGATGCTTCTGTTGTTTTTTCAAATCAGCTCCAGCAGGCAGCGACGACTGAAGCTTCAGCTGCAGCAGAGAGAGAGGACAGAGAGCTGTTTGTCTTTTGTTGTTGGTGCGTAAACAATGCAAACCCTCCATCAGTTTATGCATTTTCAGACATAATAATACAGAAACATTCCAACAGCGATAGAGCAGTATTAGTGGACTGAAAAGACTTGACCTGAAATGATGCTGTCCATAATTATACTGTACAAAAAGGGGGCAGCAATCACACCCCCTGGAGCTGTAATGTTCATAAAACATCACGAAAGTGCCCTCTTGGATGCCCCTAATATGGTAGATAAAACATGACAGAGTGCCTTCCCGGGTGCCCTCGGGTGTTGGTTGATGACTTTGTGCACTGGTGCCCCACCGCATTGCAACAGGTGCCCATTTTACTATTTCGGCCCCAGTCCCTCAAACGTCCTGAGTCAGCCAGTGGTACACATTGTCTCCACCTGGGATGCTGTTCTAAAGAAGCTGTCGGACAACATGGAGCATGGTCGCCCAAAGATTCCAGGCAGAACAACCACACCTGTGTAAATCAGCTGACAGGACATGTCGCAATATCATGTGACTCTTCTGAGAAAGACTGCAGGAGGTCAGTAATCGAAACATCTCAAGGAGTGAGATCTAAAAAACTAGTCTGTTTATGAGAAAGTTCAAAATACGATATCTAAAAGCTCTTTCATCCTAAAATCACATAAAGGACAGAATAAACAGCATATTTAAGCTCTTGCAGTCAAAACTAGGCAAATAAATTATCCTTACGTCTTTGTCTCTTCGGCTAGTGGTTGTCTGTTGTTTGAACTTACTGCACTTTGCACAGCCATCACACAACGATCAGCCTGTCTCCCACTTACTGACAGCTCATTTATCCTGTTGTACAAAACTGGCTCATCTGTTCCCCTGTACAGCCCCGACTAAGTGCCGTAATCAACAACAACAAAATCCCAGTGTGAATCAGTTTATTTTCACTGGTTGGGCACTCGGCACCCCATCACGGTCCAGATTTGGTTAGATGAAAGTCAATCAGATTCATCCTGCCATAGCGATCCATCCAGTAATTGTTGAGGTATTTGATCCAGGGACCAAGTGATGGACCATCCCTTGAATCCCTCAAATGACTCGGGATTACATTGTTCAAAGCTAATGTGATGTGTTTTTTATTTCCACTGAATTAAAGCATGGCTTCATAATTCGTATCTAAAAAGAAGAAACACGTCTTCTCCTGTCCTCTTGAATAAGAAGCTTTTTCTCAGACATTTGCCATTTAAGTGCAGGTCTTATTATAAACATTGACAGTGTCTTCACATTTCAAGTGTCCTGTGAAGCCATTACAGGGTGGCACCATGAACTATAACAGGAGCCTGAAACTGACACACTTGTGCTCTGATACTTAATTACCAATTTGTACATATGCGTATTTTTTATTGAATATTTTAGGCTTTTTATATTTAAAACTTGTATGCTGCTAAAAGAGACTGCTGCTGAACGAAGATTCATTGTATTCTACATGCAGTGACAATAAAGCATCGATCTATGTCGTAATGTGTTACGTTACAGTACATTACATTATAGTTTTTGCGTGAATTGTAATTGTGACTTTATTCTGAAAACAAACATTTGTGTCCAAAAACCTTCAAAATGTCCTCTAAGCTACAATCCCTGCACACAGAATATTTTTCCAGCCTTTCATCCCTGGTGGGCTCAAACATTAAACAGCTGGTTTCACTCTCTGTGACTCATAAATCGATTTTGACATGTAAAATCAGTGTAGTGCCTCTTTAAATAAGCACATACAGCTTTTTGTTTTGAAGCGGGATTTCTTTTCTCACTTGTCACGATCTCCCACCAAAACACTCGCCTCTCATCATGATGAGCTGTCCACTTTGAAACAGTTTCCAGGTCATGGCAGGATAATTGCTGTACTTATAGCCAACACGGAGAATGTACGACATAAAAAGACAACATGTTCTCTCACTTTTAGAATATGCTTTTATCGCTCACAATTTATCTTTTGTCTTTAGCCTCCTGCTGGTGTTTTGAATCTCAGCTGTTAACTGAGTTAAAGACCTCATGAAATGAAATCATGCTGTGTTACATGTCAAATATCAAAACATTTTTGAGTATTTTTTTTTTACATCAAAATCCGGTCTTTTCTCTCTTGAAAACGTTTTTAAATTTTTGTTTACTCCTGCACTTGGTTGCATTTCTAATATTTTGGTCAATGATGCATTACTGATTCATCACCTTCATTACAGGGATAAACCTGCATCTCTCCTTCACCAAGTGGTTCACTCAAATACAGCCTGAAACATCATCATGGTCCTTTTCCTCCTCCGTTTCATCCCTGACCTATTTGTCAGTAAAATCAGCAGGTGTAACCAAAGGTGGCGAGAAGTCCTCCACAACAGAGATGAGGCCGTCATCATGAGTGTTAGCTGTTACCTACTGTCAGTCCAGTGGAGGCAGGGGTCCCTATTCAGCCCTATTGGCTGCTGCTAATCAATATCTTTGACAAGTTCCTGTCCAGAAGCCTGTTTTTGCCAGAAACACTATCCAGTCAATATGCAGAACAAAATCGCACTCTGACTTCCGTTTCATGGGGCCTTGAAGTTTTAAAATGTCATCAGTGAGCAGGGAGAAAAAAAAGATTTTTCAGTGCCCTTGCTACAAAAAACATATCACTGTGTTTCCTACCGCATCAGTTGCCGAACTTCAGAGAGTCAGCTGCGGTTGATTTGCCAAATGTGAGCTGACTAATCTCTCGATCTCTTGAGCCTTGTTAGAAATAACTTACTTTCTTTCTCACATTTGAATCTTTGTCTTATTTGTTTGTTTTTTGTTACCTTTACCTCAGACTTATTGGATCTGCAGCTGTTTTCACTTAGCTTCTAACTAACTAGCTGCACTTTGGCTCAACCCAGCTTGCAGTGAATTGAAGTGCAGATGTGTGCAGAATTTGGACCTGATTGCTGCATCAAAAAGACGTGAAAGCAGAAACATGCCCAGTCAAGGCAACTCAGGTCATCTATTTATTTTGCTAACTCCACATGCTCTGTCCTGAATGTTAATGAAAGTGACAAGGAATTTGTGTTTCCAAATCTGCACCAAAATGAAACTGTTTCTTCTTCAGTTCATGCTAAAACCTTCTACCAAGATTCATTAAAAAAAATTTCAGACCAAACAAACTAAAACAGAACTATAAAATAATGGTGGAGGAAATTACGTAAAATTAAGAAGTCTCAAATTATAAAAACAGGTACATCTGCTTCATTAAACAAGAAGTAGCAGATTTATATCAGATTTAACCAGGTCAGTTTTTGGAGGAAAATGGTGTGCAAGTGGATGTTTTTAACTTGACTGTCCATGTGCTTGTGCAACAGGAGAGCTCCGCAGTGGTCATGGCCTTTCCATCCAAGAATTCCATCCTACAGGCTCTGAGTGTGCTGCTCTTGGCCTGGGTGTTGGTGCGTTGCCAGGCCCCTCTCAAACCGGAGGAAGAGGAGGAGGAAGAGACCAACCTTGCAACAATAGCACCGAAATCTGAGCCTATCGAATGTCCTTCAGAGTGCAGCTGTACTGCAGAGGGGGCAGTGGACTGCGCCGGGGTCGACCTCACAGAGTTCCCCACCAGACTGTCCAACAAAACGCGCCAGCTCTCTCTGCAGGTCTTTGACACAACTGCACACACACACACACACACACACACACACACAAAGACACACACAGACACCTTTAAAGAAATGCACATCCACATTTCATAACTGTGCTCAGAAACTGTGGAGTCATCAGTTCTTTGTGATTACTGTTTGTGTTTCTGTCTGATGCCAGAACAACAAAATCGAGGAGATAACAGTGGAGCACATTTCTCATCTGCATGAGCTCGAGACTCTGAACCTCCAGAACAACTGGCTCACCACAGACGGTAAACATGGCAAAACAGTCTAAACACTGAGCAGGAACCTGGTTACCTTGGAGAGCAGATTACGTGCATGTCTGTGAGGTTGTTTCTGTGGGACAAACTGGGTTGAATTCCCGTTTTTCATGCTTAGCTGTGTTTATTTACCACGTCTGTGTGTTTAACTTTCAGGACAGTTTAAGCAACTTTGGTTGTTTAAGTAGTTGTTCTTTCTCTTGGATGTGTCTTAGAGGCGAGACGTGTTTTGGTGTGTAGTAACTGTTATTTACTTTTATAGAAGTAAAACCTTTTTTAATGCACCCAACAGTGGGAGACGAAATGTAGTTTGTTTTTCTGCTCCAGCTTTTTGATTAGCAAGTAAGCACATCCAGGAAACAGCTGGCAGTTGATGGTAACATCAGAATAATTTTCATAGGATGGACAATTGCTAAGTGCTCTATAGACTTTGGTTACCTCCTTTTTTGTCTTTTTCTTTAAAGAAGATGTCAATAAATGTCAAATGGCACAACACACATCAAACCTCGTCTAACAAATGCAGGCGGAGTCTGTGTTGTTTCAGCTTAAGGCCTTTCTCAGTGTCTGTCTTCATCATTCTGGCCAAAAGGACAGATGAACAGATATCTTGTACATTGTTCTCATACATCAATGTTTCGATGCATCGATTTATATTCCTATGCAGGGGTGTAGCTAGGGATTCTACAGTGGGACTTGGTAATCAGTACAACCCCCCCCATGTCACGCCCATGTTTCTATGATCATAGGTAAACAACAAATCATCCTTCTTGCGTGACTTGTATTGATCTAAAAGCAAAGCAAAAATCGATTGTATGGATACTAAGAATTTGTACCTTGTATTTAGCGTGTCAAACCTTATGTGGATGTATTTTTCGCAGTTATAATGGTAAATAGTTGTTAACATTACTACAGTTTATTCTCAGACGTTGCTCATGTGTGTTGTGTCAGCAGCGTCTCTTCAGATAATGGCTGATCATGGCAGGAAGCAGCAGGAGAATGAGAGATTTTCAGTCGGCGTTGTGCTCCACACCGGTTGAATTGAGGCCTTGAACTGAATGTTTGTGTAGTTCAGTGTATCAAACTTTTCCAGTATTTTACCTCCTCTACCACTGCAGAGAAATCTGCATTTTCTTTTCCTCTATCTTTGGGGAAAAAAAAGTCACTATATCATCTCTAGTCATTGAATTGTATCATATCATATCGCTCTAAATGGGCCCATATCGTTTTTGTATCGTATTGGCAACCATGTATTGTGAAAAAATATATTTATTATCAGTCAATTTCAATCCTAGATCTGACTGAGTGCCAGAAGAACAGGTGGTAAAAAAACCTTTCTTTCATCCACTACATTCCAAGAGATCAGATTTGTATTAGGTATGAATTGATCTCTTAACACTGAGTCAAAAAGCTGAACCGTGCAGGAGCGAAGCATTAACACCACTGTGTAATGAACAGTTTTTGCTCACTGATGTGCATTTGGGCAATGAAACTATTGTATCGCTTAGAGGAAAAGAATGAAAGACTGAAAACAAACCACTGAGCTTAACTGAATGGAAAAAAAATATTAAAAAGTGATGTGTGTAATCTTCACCTCTGCCGGTGGTGTTGCTTAGTTTAAATAAAGTCAGACAGATAAATACAGAGAGAGAGCGAGAACTTCGCTGTGCAGACTGAAATATGTGCAGACTTTGACACTAGAAGGCGGTTGTCACATCTATCTGAGGAAAGTGGAAATTTTCTCTTTGCTCACTTAAAATCTGATTTTGAGAGGTGAAGCTACAAGCATGATTTTTGACATCACACACAGTTTGAACGTCAATCCTGGCCGAATTTCCAAACTCATGGCAATTTCTAACGAGCGAGCAAACAGCTGATTGCTTCTGTATTATTCAGTGAGGACATCCTAACAGGCACCGTGTTGCAGCCTGTCGCTTGTTGGAAAAATTGCTCACTTTGGCTCTGTTTGAGTGAGGTTTCCTGCACTTGGTCCACCTCCAGCTTATTTTGCTGACATCCTTCCATTTTCACCCACCGCCTGTCAGCAATCAACTCAAACACTCCTGCTGCAGCGTTGCTTGTGGTCCGTCTGGACAATGCATCGCACTCCAACCGCCAGAAGTCACTCATGTTGCAACTAGTTAGGAAGTGGTGATAGGCTGTTTTCAAAACTGCATAGCCTACTGTACCAGCAGCGTGTACCGATTTGGCCAAACAGTACCGTGTAGTGCGCTGTATATAAAAAAACACACGCAGAACCTGCAGTATACCAAAAAATTGCCCGATGTATCCTGATTTAGAAGAAATCTCCAGTCATCTGCCCCGTCTACCTGTTAGCCTGCTGTTTTCCACAATGCAATGCACTTCAACATCACAACTAAAACCCGGCCGGGTATTTGTTGATAAAATCTGATAAAAAAAAAAAAGAAGAAGGAAAAAAAGAATCTTGCTATTGCTGCCAGATTGTGCAAAATGCTGCAGTCAGACACGGTTAATAAAAAAGCAAAACGTCTTACTCACAATTCATTTCCTGTAAGTGTCACATGGGTTTTTACCATGGCCCCGCCCCTTTAGGAGACTAGAAGCAGTCTTGAGTCCATTCATTCTTATGGAGAAATGAACGTGATCACAGATTAAGACCAGTCATCACAAAGATACATATTGGACCCATTTTTCACAAGACACATATCAAACAAACCAAACATTGTGACACAAGAATGCCATTTTTCAGACACACAAATCAGGACAAAGTTAACTTTGTTCGAGACTGGTCTCTGTCTCAGCAACGCACTCTCACGATATCTGGGAACCGGTGGCTCCCACCTTGCTTCACAATGGACATAAACAGACATTTAAATGATGTTATCGGTGAAACCAGGAATTAAAAGTTAAAAGTTACATCAAACAAATATCATGAGGCACAAAACACATCTGCTTTTCTCCATTCACAAGACATTACATGACACAACACTTCCAGACGAGGCGGAGGGATGGTGGTTCCTACCTGTCTCCGTGGGAGACATGACTCCACCTACTTAGGTGACAGGAAGTGTATATAGATTTAGATTCACATTCAGATTCAGAATACTTTATAAGTCCCCGAGGGCAATTCAGTTTTACAGTCAGTCCTATTCATGTAAAAAAAAAAAAAGTACATTAATAGCAGCAACCAGATATCCACATTCACATCAACATACCAGTGACAAGTGCACGGATCAACAGGTCAGAACATCAGAAACCATGACCTGAAGTTGGCTACTGTCAGCATTTAGCAGAGGTGTGGACTCGAGTCACAAATTTGATGACTTTGGACTCAACAATATCACCTAAGACTTGCAACTCGACTTGGACTTAAAGATCAATGACTCATGACTTCACTTGGACTTGAGCCTAATGACTTGAAAATACCTGAGATTTAAGCGTATGTTGTTTAAAAAATGTGCCACGGATCAATATATTTCCTACATTTCCTGAATCATCTCACGGTAACACCAATCATTCCCAGTAAGTCGACACCTCCCACCACCCAGGATCCACTTTGTTTGAGGCATTCTACAACATCCAATCAAGTTCAAGGACGAACCATGAAGAAGTGGGTGGTACGATCTTTGATTCGCGGCTGGGGCAGGACCTTTCCATGTGGAGATTCTCTGAGTGCTCCGGTTTCCCCCACCATCAGAACATGTCCAAAATTTTAAAAAAGCCTTCGTGATTTGTTTTAATTTGATAGATTGTTATGATCTTGTTGAAATAGCATTTCATTTGGTGAAGGAAGAGTACTAATGACTTGATGAGGACTCAAAATTCAAAGTATAGGACTTGGGGCTTGACTCAGGACTTGAGAGCAAAGACTTGAGACTTACTTGTGACTTGCAAAACAATGACTTTGTCCCGCCTCTGACATTTAGTAGCCAAATAGGAGAAGGAATATATAATTCTGCATAGCAATTTGTTTTCTGTGCGGGTGCATAGTAGCGCTGACCAGATGGCATAAGGGAAAATTCCCTGATTAGTACATGATCAGGTTGGCAAATTATTCCTTCTGCCTTCTGGACTACTTGCCTCACCCAAAGAAAGCATAGGTCATTTAGTCTGACTCCTGTGATCTTGGAACAGACCTTGACAATGTTATTCAGACAATTTTTGTCTTCCACAAACAACTCATTAAACCAGCATACGAATGAAAAAGTTAAAACTCTCTCAATAAACGTTTGATAAAAGTTACATAAAATGTTCTTGCAGACACCAAAAGAGTTGAGCTTCCTCAGCAAATGAATTCTTTGATGTCCCTGTTTCACAATGCAGTCAGTGTTCTCATCAAATTTAAATTTGTATACCATTTCACACCGTTGGCCCAGCGTGCAGTGGGGGATCTTGTGTTGATATTGACCGGCTTTGCTGCAGTGTGAATGGATGGCATGCTGTTCGTTCATTTAGTGTTCTGTATACAGCATGCAGTATGTAGTATGTGGTACCGAAGAGAACTTTATTGTGAGATGTGGAAACTTGAAAATGGACAGGTTGTGTTAGGCTGAAACACTTTAGAAACATTTCTTAAGAACTGCCTTTCATATGCTGATAAAGAAACAGCCTTTGTGCTGTGCTTCTTTATTTGAGATTATTTTCATGTGCACCATGTGTTTGATGAAACCACACACTGTTTACTTGTTTACTGGCCTGTGATGATGGTATGTTTTCCTCTTTATAGGCATTGAAGATGAAGGTTTTGAGATGCTCGAGCAGCTGGCTTATTTATACTTGGCAAACAACAAGGTGAGTCACACAGCAGACGTTCATCTGTGTTCTTCATGCAGACGTCAAATCTGTTGACACGATGCGATGGCAAAATCATGTTTCAAATTTTTTTTCTCTAATCTTTTTTTTCTATGCTGACACATTGACATAGTGCCAGCTGGCAGAGCGCAGTGGTCGTCTCCTCTCATACACTCTGTGTGAGCTTATGCTTGTAATCACTTCCAGTATGGCTGTGCCAGCTGGTCCGAGCTAAAATGTTACTGACCCTTTTGGACACAGAGCGAGAGAGAGAAAGGATGGGCAGATTTGTTTGTGCCTTCACAGGGATGAATAGGCAAACGGGATGCAGGAAGAATAGGACATTTTTAAGTGCTCACTAAGCCTGAAAGACACCCATGCTGCTTTAATCCATAAACCACGTTATAAAGGAGAGAGCTCTAAATGAACATCTAATCTCGCCAGGGCTTCTCAGGTTCTATATTCTCTGCTGTTTGGTGCAATGAAGTTGTTTTTTGGTTGGAGTAACAAAAAAAAGGAAAGCCTGTTTTTATTGAGAGGTGCAAAGTAAATCACACATTTCTCCTTCGTAACAAACTAAAGTGTCAAGGTAGGCAGGCAGGCATATATTTATATATTTTGTTGTTGTTGTTGTTGAACGAAATGAGAAATCTTTCAGTTTGAAATATTGCCCTGAATCAGTGTATCTACTGAAAAACTAGTTAAGTCAAAACATTCCTCTATTCACACCCGCGAAGAGCACATGTAGTCGGCGCACTTTCAAAGCGGACAGTCCATGTGAGTACAAATGTTGGGCAGCATGTGGGGGTCTGGAAGGGTCTGCAAGGGACCCTCGCGGACCCTCGCGGACATGGGTGGATGACGATTTTTACGACATGCATACCAGAGCAGACCCCTGCAGACACATGGACTTGGCTTTATAACTGGCCTCTGGCAACTTGACAAGCTGAGCTGCAGGCGACACCGCCGGCCGGCGTGAGTCGAGCTGAGACGGAGCAGTTTACTCCTGCTGCAACTTTCCCTGCAACCAATTGGTTTTATTGTGAATCTTCAATGCAAACTGGATGTAAAAGAGAGAGAGACATCAAACAAAATGAAATGTGAGTCAGAGCAAAAACAGGGAAGTGAGGGTGCAGTGGAGTTGCTTCCTTAGGAGTCTCATGCTACAGCGAGCTTGATTTCCAGACATTGCCGACCTCAGCTTTAAGAAGAGCCTGCTGTTCTGGAGAGGAGAGAAAATATCAAAACAAATGTTTTACAACCACAAAATAATTTGTCATTGGCTTTCAACAACTCATTAGGTTGGTTCAGGCTCTGGTTTAAATTAAGGAACTAAAACTAAATTTTGAGTTAAAATAGTTTAAAATTTGTGATCATAAGATAAGATTGTATGAGACTGTTTTATTCTGGTACTGATAAAATTATTCAAAACAAAAAAAAGTGATGATGTGTGCTACCCAAAAGAGCTTTCTCTAATAGCCTGCTTTTTTTTTTTCCTTGTCCAAAGCAAGTAAAGCGTTGTTTCCATCTCTGTGGTGACGATAGAGCGCTCGGTCCTGCTAATCAATTACAATGTAAGACAAATCAAAACGAGTCTTGTCTTTCAAGTATGAGACAGCCTTAAGGCTTAACATTAAGCTAACACATTGCTAACACTCTTACAAATTACAAGATGTCACAGCAAATTAATGCGTTATTAGTTCAGAGATTCTACTCAGGACCAGAGTGGTCAATGGATTGACCAGCCATCTCTGCAGCCCTGCTGGTAATGTGTCTAAAAGTACATGTTTGAATTTAAGGAAGGATGGTTGTCATAGTTACAAGAAACAAATTGTGGCTAGAGGTAGGAGGAGTGAAATTGTGGACTTCAGTGTAATTGTCAAGTACGCTTAACATCCAACTCAATTTCACCCTTATTTTCTGCTCATTATAGCTTACTTTGATGCTATTATCCTTCTGATGAAGACACTCTCAAGAAAATCACAGCTTCTCTACGTGAATAGAATCCAACTTTTGTAACAATGTCCCATCATGCTTCTTTTCCTGTGCTTGCAGCTCACCTCAGCACCAAAAGCCTTACCGCCCTCGTTGGTTAGTGCTGATTTTGCTGCTAATCAGCTCACAAGGATCTATCCATACACATTTGGCTACAAACCAAAACTGAAGTAAGAATTAGTGTAAATGTAACCCTTTGCTCCCAAATTATGTCTATTTACACATGACAGCATGGCTTCATCGTCTCTTTCAGGTCTGTGTATCTCCATAACAACAAGCTGACTGATGCAGGACTTCCTGATCACATGTTCAACGGTTCTGAGAACCTGGAGATCCTCACCATGTCCAGCAACTTTCTGCGGGTCGTCCCGTTGAATCTGCCCTCCACCCTATACCGTCTTCATTTGAAGGTCCAGCACCTGTGAAGTTTGCATGTAGACGCTGGATGGCTGACGTACACTCAATTAAGAATAAAGCGATGTAATAACATAGGAGCTGCTCTTGCTGTTTCAGAGTAACAAGCTGGAGAAAATCCCAGCAGGGGCCTTTGACAACGTGCGAAACCTCAGAGAGCTTTACCTCCAGAACAACCTCCTAACTAATGATGGCATGGACAACCAGACTTTCAGGTAGAAAACAGTCGTCACTCACAAACCCCCAGAGGTTTACATAACAGGACATCGTGATGCCATTGCAAGTGTAAACAAAAATGTATCGACCATATTTGCATTTATGTGTTTTTCAAGAGTGTAGCAGATGTGCATCAAAGAGAAAGCACAGAGGACTGAATCAGAGACGTGATTTATTATTTCCTTTCTTTGTGTCCTGGCAGCCAGCTCAGCAGCCTCGAATGTCTGGACCTGTCAAACAACAACCTGAGCGTCGTCCCCAAGGGTTTGCCTCGCAATCTAGTGCTGCTACATCTGGAGAAGAACTCCATCCGCAGCATCCCTGGAGACGCTCTTACGTCTGTGCGTAACCTTGAGTACCTGCTGCTCCACAATAACAAGCTCCGCTCACGCTCCATTCATCCGGCTGCCTTCCAAGTACGTTTCTCTCACATTTCACATTCTTTTGTATCGTTTACAGAATAACTGAGCTGTGTAACGACATGGGCTTTTTAATTAATTAATTATTTTATTTCTAAGAGAAGAGATGATATGCTCAACTGCTTTGCTGTGAGCATCTGAAAAATGTAGACATTTTGATCTCATGTGTCATAATTAATGCTAAATCTTATTTTCATTTTGAACAGGGCTTGAAGAAACTGCACACTCTTCACATGTACAACAACTTACTGGAGCGAGTTCCCAGGGGTTTGCCTCGACGAGCCAAGACCCTGATGCTACTCCACAACTCAATTTCCGAAATTGGCCGCAACGACCTGTCATTGCTGTACACCCTGACCGAGCTTAACCTCAGCTACAACAAGCTGACCAACCCCAGGATGCACCGCGAGGCCTTCAGGAAGCTGCGTGTGCTGGAAACTCTGGATCTGTCCGGGAACGGCCTTCACTCAGTGCCCATGGGTCTCCCTCGCAGCCTGAAGGTCCTCGAAATTAAGAACAACCAGCTGAACTCCATACCGGATGGAGTGCTGACGGGCATGGAGAAGCTACAGAAGCTCGTCCTGAGTGACAACCAGCTGAAACTCAATTCAATCTACCAGGGAGCCTGGATGGAGCTGAACGCACTCACAGTGAGTTTACCGGGGAAGGAGGCGATCAGAGAATGGTGTGTTGTAGCCCTCGTCCACTCCAGGGACCAAAGACATAGTTTAAAGGAGCATACCAGTGTTACTACATGAGTCCACGTTGGCCACATAGGTTGAATAAACCCCGCTCATTTTTTCCCAAAATAGTTTTATCTAAGTGATATGGTGTTTGTTTACATGTTGTCCATATTCTATAAACTTTACAGAAAACACCTGAAAATGTGTAACATCCAGGGTTGGACAAGTTACTTTCAAATGTAATTTATTAGACATTACTAGTTACTTTTGTTTGAAAGTAATAAGTTACCCTAAAATGTTAGTTTCTGTGTAGAGTTATAAGTCACTCTTTACAGCACTTTTGCGTTACTTTCACCAAATTAACCACAGGAGACTGACTAAGTATTAAAAATAAAAGCATGTAATATTCTTCCTCTCTGTCTGACACAGCAGTGCTTTTTGCTGCATTTTGAGTTCCCACCTTGATCACTTTGAATTTGGCAATAAATAGGAAGGAATACTCTCCAGAATGTGAGAATGTTTTTAGCTTAAATACTTGCAGCGATCCTGCTGCAGCAGAAAAAGATAATGGCGTCTCCCCTGACAGGATGCACAGTTTTACGTGGCACAGCAGTATAACTTTGTTGATTATTTAAATCTCCAGACACGCTGGCGTGATTGTTCAGGATCAAATGTTCTTCCAGACATCCAAAAGTTCACAGAAATATTACAGAAGCTAATGTTTGATTGTGTTTCAACTGGAGAATTTCCTCTGTCCAGTCGAGTTTATGGCTACAGGTAATTTTCAGTTTTGCTGCTTGCTGCAGTGACATTGTTGTGCACATGAACCTCACTGAAAGCAGCATCTTTAATCTTGAAACTAAACCGTTTTAAAATACTCATACATCAATACAACACATACACAAAAATCACCTTGAAAGCTGGAGCTGCTCAGCTGCTATTAAAAAAGCGACAGCTCACAGGAAGATGTTGTGAAATGCGGATCCATGTGGTGCAGGTCTTTAAATTGGAGAAATGAATGCATTCGAATGGGTGTCGCACGGAGGACGTCAGAGCCCATCCGAGCAGCTCTTATATTGCGCAGCAAATTTCCAAACAGACATTCGGCAAAAACATCAATGAACACTTCATTTCGTGTGGCAACGCATTACTGGACAAAGTAACTAATACTATTGCCAAAGTGGGTTATATTACTCCATTACTGCCTAAAAGTAATATATTAGTGTAATCCATAACTTTGGTTACACATTAACCCGAACATTGGTGACAACGTTAGTTAAAAATGAAAAAGAACGTCTGTGTTAAAATCTTTCTTCAAGCTAATGTTCCAGCACTTGTAAGGAACTATTTTTCTAGGTGTAATAACTTTGGTCAACACGGCTCCTGGCTCCCTTCTCTCTCTCACTCACTCAGCAACAGGCTGAATTACCTACACCTAGCAACTTTCTTGTGTCCTATAGCGTTTCTATGCCCTGTTTCATCACGAATGGCGGTGTTTAGAAATGCACTCTGACATCTTCCCAAGTACACACATTGTCACATTTGAACAACAATGTTTGTAGAAGATAAGGATTATCTCTGCTAATAGTGAGGAGTAAAAAATAGACTGCTGTGGTCCTTTAAAAATTCTTGTGAGGTTCTTCTTGCACTATCAAGTCAAATAAAGTCAAATTTAGTTTCTGTCCTTAGACTCTTAACATGGAAAAATGGGAGGAACTTCAGGGAGAGCTACATTGCTTTGTCAGAATACTTAGCGAAATTGGAGTGTTGTTTGTTATTGCACTGTCAGTGCATTTGGTAACACATAAAAGCTGAGCAGAGAAGGAGAGGACAGCTTAGTTCACCTCTGACTTGCAGTTATGACTATTTCCAGGGTTACAGTACAGTACCGCTGCAGACAGAGTAAATACTAGACTCATTCAGAGAGATTTGTTTGAGTACTTTTTGCCAGCTTGAGTGCAGGTTTCACCTCCTGAGTGCTCAGATTGTCTTCCAGGAACTTGTACTAAAAGTGGATGAAACAGAGTGGAAAGAAAAGCAGAAGACTTGGACAATGGATTCACTTTAGATTTGATAAATTACTGCAGTGGAAAGGGGATATTAATCACATAAAAAGCTTATTTCTGTATCATTTAACATTAATTTGTTAGGTAAACCAGTGAAAATGTTTCATGATGTTCATTATTCATTATGCGTTGTGTTACTTTAGACACTTGACCTGTCTGGTAACCAGCTGTCACACATCCCCTCTGACCTGCCTGAGTCGCTGGAGTACCTTTACCTGCAAAGTAACCGCATCTCAAGTGTTCCGGCTTCAGCATTCGAAGGCACTCCAAACATCAAAGGCATCTTCCTTCGGTAAGAGACACACAATCCTTTTCTTCCCAAACACTCCGTTCATCCTCTGTTACTGTTTGCACAAGCTGTTTGAAAGTGGCCTGTGCACAGTCCTCAGGGCTTTGTGGAAATCTCATTTGTGGTTCCTTGCATAACTTTTTTTTCCAGTTGGATTCATCTCCACTCAGGAAAAAAATATGCAAGTGTGACTCAAGAATTTCTGGTAATTGTTGCTCTTGTTTGTACTTCGATGCAAGAGCAGCTGCAGACAGGTAAACGCACCTTCTTTAGGGCCAAGTAGCAAAGCTGCGAAGCCTCCACTGTGTTTCTATCTTTTCTTGTTATTATTTATTTCTACTTTATTCTGCCACT
>JAPQLA010000020.1:28194488-28212418 GCA_029822935.1 Naso vlamingii
GGAAGTTGCTGAAACATTGGAAAGCTTAACATTGTGACTGCTATTATAAAATAAACCGGAGATCTGATAATGTGTGGCACAGCCATAGTTGAGATGCTAGCTTAGCTAGTAGCGCCATACAATCCTCATTTCTGCACTCAGTTGGGGAAGTTCCAAAACTGTTGAAAAACCTAACGCTGACATGTCTGTGTTCCTTACATCATTCCGTGCTGTAAGTTAACATTATAAAGTTTGTTGTGCAGTTCCGTGATATTCACACACAGCAACGGCTGTTTGAGTCTCACTGTCCGGACATCAGCGACGTCAGGAGAATCACAGCGCTGATTGGCTGTTGTGACAAACTTTGTGTCACACAGTTCAGTTGGCTGAGACGTGCGACACCTTGTGGTGAAAGTTCAGTAGGTCTGGTCTGATATTTGGCTTAATATCAAACTGGTTTAGAAATTTTTACACCAGCCCAACCATACTCTCAGTTATATGTGAGTACGGTCTTGTTTTGTAAAAGTAAACCTAGTGATAAAGTCTATAAAAACTGCGTAGTAGAAGGGTTAGACCTGTTGTATATATGCAGTTCATTTGACATTTACCAGAGTTGTCTCGAACTGTTTCTAATCTGTCTCCATCTCCTCTAACTTTTGTCCATTCAGCAAGTTTTCCACTTTTGTTTCTTTCAAATTGCGCAGGATTAAACTGACAGGCTGCAGCTGAAAGCGGCGTTCAGGCATCAGACTGAAGAGGTTTCACCGTTTCAGTCAAGCGTTTTCAAGGCTTTTGTACTGTTTGTTTTCAGTCTGACCTGCTTTGTGCCTCCTGTTTACAGGCCTTGACCCCCTCCAGGCTGTTGTGCTCTTCATGTTGTTCATATCAGCTGCCTCCACCTCCTTTTTTTTCCCACCAAAATCCCCCCACAGATGGAAGCCTTTGGCCTGAGCCAATTTAGAGCTGCTGGAATGCTTGCATCAGTGGAGGAAGTGAAAGGAGGATTTATGTGTGTGTGTGTGTGTGTGTGTGTGTTAATAATTGCAAGTGTATTTCATGTTTATGAAACCATTTTTAACTGATAGATCAGAGTGGATTCAGTAGAGTGCAGGTAGTTACAGAGTGAGTAAAACACTTGAACAAATGAATCCCGCTTCAAGTATTTGTACTTTACTTGAGTATTTACTTTTCTGACAACTTTTTTTTTTAACTTTTCCTCTTTACATTTGAACACAAATATCTGAACTTCCTCCTTGTTACATTTTCCAAACAGGCTCTTTTCTTTTGTTTGAATGCTTTTGTCTTTTTGGCTGCGCTCAGAACGCTTTATCAGCCCAAAATGTTGTTATTTGATGTTCAAGGAATGAGACTCAGCAATCAACTCGTTTTCTGCTGCGTTTGGGAACAGCTCGGACAAATCCTACTGATTCTGTCTTTAAATATTCTTTGCATTATATTAATATGACGTGAGGTTCAGTTAGCTTTGCACAGAAATGGCCGCTAGAAACGTCCTTCAGAGGGATTCAGAACCTGTCTTTTATTACTTTTACTTAAGAAAAGAAGATGAGTCAGTAAATCTGCTTTTGCCAGAGTCTTTTTTTTACACGTGTGTGATCAATTGAAGTAAAGAATGTGTGTACTTTTCCACCTCTGCTTGCTGTCTGTAAACCACGTTGTCTCCACATCAGGACGTTTGATTTTATTCTCTGAAATCAGAAAGCTATTTTGATCAGCTGTCAAGTGAGGAAAATCGACACAATCTCATCCCAGGTGGTCCAGCATTCACGTGGCTTTGTGTCTCATTCAGGTGCATAAGGCAACCTTTGTGTGAAATGCAAAGCCTCGTAGACCTGATTTAGGAAAATCAGCTCTGTGACAATACACAAGTTTATGATACTTACATGTTTTGTTCAGCATGTTAATCTTCACAGATAAACACCGCATTTGTTTTTTGAAGCGTAAATGAAATCACCAGAAGCAAAAAGATTTTGTTTGGCCATACATAAACCACATCGTGGTCACATGACTTAAACGTCACCACCTTGAAGTGTTCAGCTTCCCATTTGATTTAGCATGCTTACTTTTCTACTAGACTCTCTCCTCTAAGCATGACCTGATCTAGCCAGTGATCATGGCTGTGTTCATTGCTCATCTCCCATCCTTTTCAAAGATATCATAGATTTTATTCCTTTTTCACGTGATGACGTCTAATGTCCCCAAAAAACACTGTGGTCTCATTTAGCCACTTGTTAGCAAATGCCTTTTTTAAAAGGCATTTACACACCAGGTGCCCATACTTACCAAGCCTCTCATTTTTCACTGCCCTCTCCCGGCGTTCTTCCAGTTTCCCATTTCTCCAGTATTCCTCCAGATTTATTATTATGCCACTAAACCTGTTTTTAACACACTAATGGTACAGAGTGTATAAGCCTTTCGACTCTTAAAGCCTACTAGTTTCACCAGGATGACTATACAGATGGACCAGGCACGTCACACGACCCCCAAAGAGCGCCACTAACTTTCAGCCCGCTAGAGGAAAACTGGATTTAAAAGCAAGCATCTTTTCCGCATGCTCGACGGCTAAATCTGCCACACTGATTTCTTCTTTGAGCAGCGGAGTTGCAGTGATGTGAGCATCGGGAGACTGAAAGCAGTCACTGTGTATGTAATGATGCATGTTATTGTTAGTGGTGTGTAACGTTACAGACTCTGCGAGGGGAAAGGTAATGTATGGAAGGGTATAAGGGGACTTTTTTTCATGCAAATTATTTGCCCCTTTTTTTTTTTTTGTGACTTAAAGAAAATTAAAGAAAAAACATCTAAATATATTCAGCCAGTGTTACAACAGGGGGTTTCAGTTGTTAGTGCGAATGCGAACAGAAAAGAAGCCCTCAAAGTTGAATAGTTCCCCGGTGGGCAGTTCTTCTCAGGGAGTTCCTTGAACTGTTTGATCCGCAAACGGTTATTGATGCGATGGGTTTGCATTGGACCAGGCTGGGAGAAACCCCTCACAAACACACTTCTCTTTCTGTCTTTTTCAGGTTTAACCGCCTGTCTGTGGACTCTGTGGATGAGAGCTCCTTCGCACACTTGACCAGCTTGCAAGTGCTGGACATCAGCACAGGAAACACCGACCTCCCCTTTGCAAAAGACGTGAAGGAGGATGATAAAAAGATGGAGGAGGAGCAGGAAACATAAGACTCGTTCATTTACACTGACATTGGACTGCATTGAGTCATGGACAGAGAGGGCTGTTAAATGGGAATGAACCTGTGAATGTCATTTCCCAGGTCCATGAATGTTTTGTTTGCAGTGAATCAGTTTCACATTTCTGGTGCAGGATACCGGATGTTTGTTTAGTTTCCATTTTTTTGGGCTGGTTAGTGTTGCATATCTTCATATCTGTGCTAATATTTGTTTTTGACTGTTGATGTGCGACATCTATCATCTAATTGTGTTTCTGTGCTTTGTTCTAAAAAAGGCATTTGATGTGAATTTTCCGGTGCGAATGTTTGAAAACCAAAACTAAGAAAATTAAGCAGAGTGAAAAAGGACAGATGTTGTTCACACTGTGTGTCATTTTGCTTTCACAACTCAGAAACTTAATTTACCAGAAATACTGTGAAACTTGTGTTTTAACACCTAATCGGCAAAACCAGCAGTCTGACCCTCACCAAAACCAACAAAACCAATATCATTTCAAATTGTTAGAAACCACAAATTGTCTCAAACAGGCTGTAGTTCGTTTCATTATGATTAATCTATTGCTTGTTTTTTCAGGTAATTTAACTCTGAAAATGTCATAAATGACAAATGCTCATCACAAGCCTGAAGAGATTTTTTTAAAAATTGATTAATTTTTTTCTGATTAATTATCCAAAAACCTTGAACGTTCAATTTATGACAAATTAGAAAAGAAAAAAGAACCAACAGAATCCCTTTAAAGCTCAAGCAGGCAGTTTATCTTTAGTGTCGTAGTGGCAAAAATCCCATAATAACTTTTCAGCATTTTGTAATTCAGGTGGTCTGAAAGAACACTAGAAAGTTCTAGAAATGTTGGAAAACTAATGACATCGTGTCTGTGTTCATAACGTTATCCTGTGGTGTACAAAGTCGTGTTGTCGAAGCTCCAGTATTCAGACACAGCAACAGTTGCTCTGAATGTTATATCTGATTCAGTATCCGTTCAGCAAATCTTGGCAACATTCGTGCTGTCAGGACATCAGTGATGTCGGTAGAATCTCAACACCGATTGGCTATTTGACAGATTGTCACGCGATGTTGCCTGAAAAATTCAGTTTTAAACTTTGAGCGATGAAGGGAATGGAGGGGAAGGACGACACATCATGTGATTTCTCATGGTGCGTATAGAGAGATTCGAGTTAGCCAATGTGACGTCGTGTTTTTACATGGACTTTTATGTAATCTTGCAGTGCTCGTCACATTCATTGCTTTCTGTCGGATTGCAGCTTTAGGAGTCTCTTGCTACAGCTAGCTTGAGTTTCAGATATTGCCTACCCCAGCTTTAATATACGTACAGATAACTATGACTTCACACTTTCAAACTGTACGCAGATGATGCATTGATCCTTCCCATTTACATCTGTGGAGAGTAGATTCATTGGTCAGGTGAGCTCCATCGTCATGGGAACAAAAATAAACACATGGCTAATGCAAAAGTCTTGGTTAGGTTAACTACTTGGTAAAGTTTAGGAAAATATCATGCATTGAGTCTTCAATGTTATATAAGTTCACTTACAAACAAACACCACATCAAGATCTTGAGGTCACAGGGGAAACAGGAAAGTTGGTCTCCTGGTGAATGTTCATGTTGGTTTGACCTTCCATCAACCCTGACTTCCATCTGTGTGCACTTTATTGCTCATTATACTACATAAGCTAACATTTTGTGTTGTACTTATCACATTGATTTGACAGAAGGTAATGGGAGGATTTATGTGTCATCGGCATGCAGTTTGAATGTGTAAAGTCTTGTTATCTGTATGCAGGCTGGAGACACCAGGCTTAGACAACATGGAGAGAGCAATGACTGCGCATGCTTTAGTGCATAATCGGCTGCTCCTCAGTCCAGTCCAGTTGTTACAAGTCCAGCATTGACTTTTTTTTAAGTCTTTCAGGTATTTTCCTACAAGGACTGGCTCAGTGTGACACCAATGTTTTGACTTGTTTTAGTGTAGAAAACACTGATTCACAGCATATGTCATATCAAGATGAATGATTTCTCATTTCGTTCAACAAAAAATATAATGCATCTAATTCAGGTAAGAATGTGCTCTTCTTGTCAGCAGAACCTTTTTAAATTTTTTTCCCCCTATTGTCTCTGTCATATTGACACTGATTTAGCTGCAACGTTAGTAGTTTGTTTAAAAAAAGATAAAAGAAGTGCAGCCACTAAACTTCTGTTATCTTTGTTTATTCTGCTGCAACCTGCGTACTACATATCATGTATCACCAGACTGGCGCGGACCTTTGTTTTTAGTATGACTGAAACTGCTTTTCCCAGTCTGTACAACCAGACGAGTCCACGTGCGATGCACAATGCTGAAAGTATGTTCAGGCCTTAAGTCCCGCCCTTCTACTTCCGGGCTATGAGACCTTATTTTGGAAAAATATGAACAGTAATCAATGAAAGAGACAAATTATTTTTTGATTCCATGTGATTTTCGTACCACCAATCTCAAATATGTCAATTGTCAATTTAATTTATCAATTTAAAATATAATTTTTCAACTGCTAAAGTATAAGACTATGAAAATACATATTCAGAAAGGTGACATCGGATTGTTGCTAACAACGATCTCTTACAGAAGTGACTAACTCTCTGTTTGCTTAGCTGCAGCTCTCAACAGGCCCATGCTTGTACTGATTTTTACCTCTTTTAATCCATTTTCCCTCGTTCTGAAGGAACCAAAGAAACTGTGCTAAAGTTACAGCCATGTTAGCATCGTTGACGTGTATTGTGCGAGAAGAGAGACATAGTTCACTGCGTGGACTTGCAAAAACTAAGTTGTACTTAACTATCTTCAAGACAAACTGTAACTTTATTAATTCGTAAAATTATCTTCTAAGGTGACAAACATCACATTTGATAATGAGGGCAAAATTTAAACAGGATAAAAAAAAAATTTGTCTCTTTGCATTGACTGCTGTGCAAAATTTTTTCAAAATAAGGTCCCACGGGGTCCACTGGAAGAGGCGTGACTAAGCCACTCTATTCAGACTTGTGTTGATGAATTGCACTTGCTGTTACCATGGTTACCACATCTTCATGATTGTGATGAAGCCACTGAATGCCCAGTAGTTTCATTGGTTTGAATTATCTTAGAATAGGCTGCTGTTCATTCAAATGACTAAATGTTTCAGCACCGCTCCAAATCATTTAGATGGTGTTAAAAAGTTACAGACACATAAAAGTTACAGCCAATGAATGATCAGAGTGACAACAACAGCAGTTTTGTACCCACAGTGTGGATGACTGTAGATATCATCATCATCATCTTTATGTTATTCTTTTGCCAGGTGCTTGTGAATGAAACATTCCAACAAATCTGAGGCTTCAATCCAAGCTGCTGCTACTTCAGTCCATTCCTGTTTTGTTTGTTAAAAAGATAGCAATTATTTTTATATGACATTAAAATACTCATCCTATTACACTCACTATATTGCTATGAATACAGTGTCACTTTCATATACAGCGGAATAGTATTGTCACATATACAGTCATTGAACACAGCAATAAATTATTTGAAAAGGCTGAAGAAGAATGTGCGTTTCCTAACATTCATAGATCACTTGATCAATATTTCAGCAGGTTTCACACAGGGAGGCGTCGCTGCTCGTTTCTCATTCGCCTCTGATGTGCAGCGAGTACAAATTTGAAATCCACCATCATGACGCCAGACACTTCAGAAAGAAAAACTCTTCTCAGAATATAATCTGTTTTCCTCCCGTTGCTCATCAGAATGCAAACAGTTTTTCCAGTTAAAACCACCCTGATAAAATGACAAAATATACGAAACTGTATTTGACCAGAAAAGTTTGGAGCCATTGTGTGACAAGAGTGAAATGCGATACAAAAAACTACCAATGAGAACATTCAGGTGTAAAGGATAAGTTCGCATTTTTTTCATGTCTCTCTCAATATAATGCTCACATCCTGTAATATTCCCTCCTGACTGTGAAGCATTTCCGTGCAAATGTGACAAAACCTGAAAAGGTGTGTGGAGACAGAACGTGGTGAATTTTAGACTGCACAGAAAATCAAAGACGGAAGAGAGTGTAATTAGAAGCAATCTTTTCACACCAGTTTTGTGAATATTCATCATGAGGCTCAGAGACGTGTCAAAGAAGGAGATGACTAGAGGAAAATAACAGAAAAAAGCAGTGTAGCAACCTCTGACATCATCGGCTGAGCTGCCGCACAAACACATGTGCGGATGGTTGGACCATATGATGCTATGACTTCTGCTCAGTTGGTACTATTGAATCAATGATTAGTTCTACACAAATAGCCTAGATGTCAAATTCACAGAAACATTGGCTGGCGGTTTCAGTTTCTTATAATTCATCCGTGACTGCGACACTAAAGCCATGTTTCCAAAAACTAACTAACAAAACCTTGTTGGAAAGGCAAAATTATGACTATTCTTATTATCCAAATTTGCTAAAATGTTTTTAAACTCTCGAGGTGGTATTTGTTAGTCCATGACCCAAAGGCAGACACAAGAAAGGCTGATTCATTAAAAGTTGCTTTTAATTTGTACAGGCTGACTGATGAGATGAAAGTTATGCCAACAGAAAAAACAACACACAAGGAAGGACCTGAAGCAAACGACCTAACAACGATTAAAGAGGGGAATGCTGATTGGGATTCAGGTGTGGAGAGCTCTAGGGGTGGTGAACAGTGGAAACAGGTGTGATAATGGGCGGGGCATACAGGTGAATGGTGATGAGAGAAACATGGCTCAGGAGGAAGACAGAGCTGGAGACGGGGGGGTTAATGGCCAGGGTCAGACTACAAGATGTTTTTGTCTGTTAAAATGATTACTCTGTCAAATTAGGTGATCATAGAGTCATAAATCATTGCCGTGTCCTGGCCGGGATACTTGGCATGCTACACGTTTTTCCCCAGCCAATCATCGTTTGCAGTTTTTCACAACATATGTGATGTCATCAGACAGCAAGTGCTCGCCACTGACTTTCAGAAGAACGAATATGAACATGGCGCCGAAGCAGTGTGCATGATATTTGCTGTCCTGTGTGCGGAAAAGCCTAAAAGAAAAGAACGAAAGAAAGACTGTGAACCCATTCTTGGGTTGCACGAAGAAACCAGTAAGGGTTGTCAATCCTCCAGAGAGAACCTGAGGAAAAAATAATAAATGTTATCCAGAGCGGACACACATAAGTGTGCGGCCTCACCTCCTCCAGCACAGCACTGCACTTACCAACCCTCCTGATTTTCCGGAAAGACTCCCGTTTTTCACTAACCTCTCCCGGTGTCCTCCCAGTTTCACATTTCTCCTGTATTTCTCCCTATTTATTACTACGTCACCTAACCTGATATTAGTCTGCAATGCTGATTTCTCTGCTGGGCTTGGGATTTGCAGTGACGTGAATCAATATCAGGGGACTGACAAACATAAGAGAGCAATGACTGAGTATCTACACTGATGTCAGTGGTTTGTAACGTCATACAGTTATTCTGAGGCGGAGGGTAAAAAATTAGTGTAATGAATAGAGATTTTTGTGATTATTTTGTTAACCTATTATTGAAAGCCACCCGGCCCTGCATCCCCGTCTAAAAATCCTCCTGTTTTTTGAAGTCTCTTGAGGTTGGCAAGTATGCAGAACGCTGTCAGCGGCGCTCCTACTGGTCAATGCCACGGAAGCTACTCAAGCCATCGCAGGAGGTAAACCAAAAAAATCAAACATGCTAGTTTTTATGTTTGGACATTATGAGGTGTCCAAGATGCGGCATCAGTTGTCATCCATTATGACGCACTACGTGAGACAAAACGATTGATTGTCTGCCAGATGCTCATTGATCGTACCAGGGCCCACCGATGCCCCAGGCCCTCGGGGTTGGGCTGTTATCGGGCTGATATCCTGTAGTCAGACCCCGGCATTAGACAGCGGAGCTGGTGATCATGACATTTTTATCATTTAAGGGAGTTTATGAGGTTAGTGGAAGGTAGAGACAAGACTGATCAGCTGTTTCTGCTCTGAGAAGAAAAAGAAGAAGAAGAAGAAGAAACTGTTTCCACTGCTGAAAAATTTCCTCTTTTTCTTTCCTTTTCTTATCTTTTCCTTTTCTTTGTGGTTTATTGGCCATTTTTTTTCAGGTTCTTTATTTCTACTTCTTTTATTGCAGGCAGGCACAGTGCAGCCGTATCTTCAGCTCCTGAAGAATTTTCTCTTTTTTTGTATTATTTTAAAAGTTTGCTTCAAATTCCTCTAACAATTAGATGGAAACACAGCCTGTGTCTAAAACTTAAATGCTCTGCTCATACAGCATAAACTATTCTTTTACATGAATGAGCAGTTCATAAAAGAGTCAATTTTGTGTCCTACTTTAAACATTAGAAGCACAGTAACTCCATGAATAGTACGGATCTGCCCACGTCAGTATTGTACTAAAACAGACCTGAAAAGATCCGAGCTGACCTCTGACTGAATGATTTCAGTGCATAATGATGAAAATCATCAGAGCTCCAAAGATCTTGTTTGACATTTTGCAAATAGAAGCAAAAATATCAACTCACCCAACAAAAAAGGACCACATGGTTTACTTGTAATTACCAGTGGCTGTTTTTATGATGTTCAAGTGGCAGGAAAGTTTGAATAAATCAAGTGCTCCTCGGGCTGATCAAATACTTTACCATGTATTAAAATTACAACATGTCCCGGAGTTAAGTCAAGGTATCTGATCTTCTTCTTCATCTCCTGGTCCCCGTCATCGCTGTCAGCACCACCAGCTTTGTTAAGGCAAAATTAAAGATTGTAACAGGCATTTTCACTTTGCCTCTTCATCATTTAGCTCCAACAGACATTTGTGATCTTGTCTTTTCTCTTGTATGAAACAAACAACTGGTTGCTTGAAGTGGTATAAAATATAATAAACACTTGTCTTATTAACATGTTGTACCATGACAAAAAAAAATTATATAAAATATGATTATCAAATAGAAATCAGTCTATCAAAGCAAGTGCTCACACATGGAATCAGAGTGTGAGAGTTTAGTTTGCTGCATCAACATAACGGAAGAGTTTCATGAGAAAGGAAATCATGTTATTGTCCTTTCAGAGTCATAATTTTCACCCATGTGATACCCGTCCATTCTTAGGAAGTATATCCTATGTAATGACAACAGTTTTCCTTTTACTTTTTAGGACATTTTGTTCCCGGTGAGTCTTGTCTCCATAATGAACTGAGAGAAGAAGCTGAGCCGACTGTCCTCCCACCTGCACAGGTGTCCAATTTCTGATCAGCACCTTCAAACAGACTCCAGGCAGAGGCTATACGTTGGTCTCCAGGCCGTTCATGTCAATGGTGCAGTGTTCTTTGCTCTTCTTGAGGTGGCGCGGGGGAATCGGGGGCTTCTTCCTGTCTGAAGGTGGTCGGATGCCCTCCTCCAGCTGCATCAGTCGGGCCACGTCTGCAGGGATAAGCTCCGGTTTGACCCCTGAAGGATGGGGCCGGAAGTTTCCATTGTTGTTGTGACAGTTCATCAGCGGTGGAGTGTTCATCGTGGGTTTGGTCTCACAGATCAAAGGCACCTGGAGGGGGAAAGGGTCAGAGGACGTGAGGCCAGATATGTGTCAATCAATCAATCAATCAATCAATCATTAATTAATTAAAATAAAATAAAATAGAATAAAATTAAAATAAAAAAAATAAATGTATGTCACAAATTGTTTTTTTTTTTAAAAAGCAACATTATAGAGGGAGCTGAAGAGGGAGAAACCAAAATGTAACATCCTTTTTCTCATAATTAAATGTTTGTAATTATACTTTGAAGATGTTTAAAGTGAAACTAGACAACTTTTTGGCTTAACTTTGTCATTATGATGTATAACCTGATTAAACAGTGTCATATTGGTTGAAAAATGACACCATTTGCTGCTAAATTTCCCTCCAATAAGCCCTGTTTTTATCATGATACTGAGACTGAGACAAGGGTTTCGCAGAAAAATGAAAATTCAGAGATGCTCTCTGTACTCTCTGTCCTAATTTCCTGGTCTGCGCTGCGCTTTTTAGCGACAGGTGATGTCGGTACGAGCTGATTAGCTCACCGTGCTCTGACTTGCCTCTGACAACTACAGAGTGTCTGCAGCCACACCGTTAATCGGCTCAAGCTAGAGCTGAGACGGACCAGTTTACTCCGCTGCAATTTTCACTGCAACCGTTTGGTCTCAGTTCAAACTGGACTTAAAAGAGAGAGAGACAACAAACGAAATAAAGCGTGAGCCGGAGCAAACGGCTGCAGTGGTCGATTTACTTGCCAACAAGTCTCATGCTACAGCTAACGTTAGCTTGCTAGCTCGTATTGCAAGTTTAATCTAAAATTACACACACACACAAATTCCCCCCTACATGTCTGCTGTTTTGTGTTTAGCAAAGGTTCTGTCATAGAAGAGAACAAAAAGTATGACTTATTAAGTATAAAGTGTTTTTATTGTGAGGAATAAGTGTTGACTGCACAACCTTAAATCATAAATTCAGAAAGAACATTTGCTGTGTTCTGAAGTATCCTTTTAAGTACAAAAATAAGCTTGTGTCCAAGTCTGTCATAATTGTGCAGGCCTCGCTTTGTGCAGAGAGAACAGCTCTTACAGGACTGAAGCCACAATTCAAACTCACCCCATCTCCCTCTTTCATAAAGTCTTTCCTGCAAATGTGTGCCATGATGCCCGTGGCCAGTGCATCCCCCATCACGTTCACCATGGTGCGGAATCTGTCTCTGGAACAAATGAAGACATTTTTGACATAAATGACATGTTGCTCATGTGTTTTTTGCTCTGGTCTACTTATGTTAGGAACACAAGCTACTTACAATGCCCAATCTACTGCAATGATGAGAGTAATGTCATCAGTTGGCAACCCTACAGATGTTAGCACTATCACCATGGTGACCAGGCCGGCTTGTGGAATACCTGCTGCCCCGATGCTGGCTGCAGTGGCTGTGATGCTGGAGATTTAAGAAGTGGGCATGAATACAGAGAGCGTATATTAATAATGGTATGTCGTGTAACAACTACAAAGAAATAACTGCTGTCGACTTGGAGCAGTGTTTCCTGTGGAATGTCGTAAAAGACCAACACACAATTAAATGTTGCAGGGACAAGAGCTCCCTTGATTCACAAACATTTATCTCTACTAATCTTTTTCAGCTGTATTTATCTGTCCATCTATTTTACACTCTCATTGTTACTTGTCCTAGGAAATACCTTATTGTCTTACTTATGCCTAAATTGGATAACTTATGTCCCATCAAAGATCTGCTATCTGCTGTTTTCTGTTTTGGTTACTGAAGATCTCTTCTTTAAACTCACTTTTATTGTATGGCCTTCATTTAGTTGGTTTATTTTGATTTTATTGTTTTTATTATGATTTATATTGTTGTTTTTAATATTTTATTGTCTGTTCTAGAGTTTCTTTACTTTTTCAATCTGTAAAGCAGTTTTCTAATGTTTACTTCAAAAGTTGCTCTACAAATGAAACTATTATTATGTTCGATAAGCTTACACGTCTCACTATCAACATCTTTTAAACTCAGGTGATGTTCATTAATACAAAGCCTCCAGCACCATTTAATAAATAGATGAGACGCTCGGATCTGAGGAGAACTTTTTTCCTTATTAAAGTCCATCTGAAATGAAAAAAAGAATTTTTAATCCTTTTAGATCACATCCTTTCGCATATTGTTCACCTATTTCACCATATTAGCCAAAAAACAAATAAATAAATAAAAATTTATTTTTTCTTTTTCTTCTTTCTTTTTTTTAAAATATCAAAATTCGGTTCCTTTATATGTGTCTGACAAATGCTGCCAACGAATCCCCCGTCGTGAAGGATCCAACAGGTGAATTGTTCAGATCCAACATATCCCAGGATTCATTGCGTGCTGCTGGCGGCCTTTGTTATTTACTTGCAAACATAACAGACAAAGCAGCAGCAGTTGAAGAAGTACGTTTTTAAATAAGTACTTTGGTGTTAAAATAACAAACTATAAAATTTCTGGCTTGGTGTGACAAAAACAGGAAATGCTCAATAAACCAGACCATCTCCTTTAACGGAAGATTTGGCTCAGCTGTTGCAGCGACGATGGTGTGAAATTCAGACACGGTTGTGATAGATGTGCCAAGATGGCTGAACTTGGGGAAAGGCTCTACATGTTATGAGTGATAGAGGAACAATTATAGAGAGGTAATTGAAGCCTTGCATCTGATATTAACAGTAAAGGTTGTGATGAGAGTGAACTACATGCCGGTGGACGGGATGATCCAGCACTCATCACAGCATATTGGTGAGAGATGATGGTGGTGAGTGGTGAGTGGGGTTGGGGTGGGGGGTTGTTGGGGTCAGAGGTCCAGTGGTGGCGTGACAAAGATACGGAGGTTTACAGAGGCCACGTGGCTCTTCTCTGAGAGATAAGCAGATTGTTTCTGTTACAGTTGCTGTATGGATTTGTATAGAAACACATCCAGCGGCGAATGCAGGTGAAGGAGAAAACATAAAACTGTTATCTCTGCAAAGCCTTGAATTAATTATTAACTACTTATTTACGAAGTTGTCCTTGACAGGTGCATCTGGTAATGTAGTTTGAGGAGCAAATAATCACAACACAACAGTAAAAGATTTTTTCTTTAATGCATCAGTCATGTCAGAAACTGACTGTGCTCCAGTAGTTTTAATGCCAGCTGAAGCTTGATTTTCCTCAGTGTTAAAGTATTAACAAATTTTAATGAGTTTGTGACATCTGAAGTGAAAATCAGAGGGAAAAGACACTGGACTGAGTTCAAGATTCATTTTGTGTTTTTTCATAACGTTTCTGCAGGACGTCTCCACAATGTTTTGTAATTCAGGACAGAGTCAGAGATAATTTGTTTACTTTTAAGGCACGATGATTTTCCACCAGTTGAGCTTTGACTGGCATAGATGAAAACAAACATTTGTTATTTTCTTTTGCTGTTTATCTGGAAATTCAGACAAAATTTACATCACAATGGAAAAGAAACCCGATGACAGCAGGTTTGTACACTTTGTGAAAAAAAAAAAAAAGCAGACTGAAAGCATATTGTTCTCCAAGCTCACAAACTTGTCAGTATTTTGTTCCTGTGTTTTATTAACTCTCCTGTCATTTCAAATCGTTTCTCGCTCCTGCTTTCCTGCTCATCTCTTCACCTGCAGCTAATTTTTTCTAAAGGTGTGTTCACATAGAAGGCGATTTTCGCAAAATCACTCAACAAGATTATGTACATAGTCAATGCAAAGATGCAATTATACATGATTTTACAGCGGGTGACATGAATCTAGTGATACACAAGATGCTAGTCACACAATGTGGCGTTCATCACATCCATGGCCTCATCACACGAGTTGAAAATATTACATTTTTCAGGCGAATTCGTGTGATGCTGTGTGATGACAGCCAATCAGCTTTCTCCTGATGTCACTGACGTCCCTATGTCCTTACCGCATGAACGTTCGGACGATGACTCAGACATGAGGGCCAAAACAGCTGCTCTGTACCACTGGATGATGTTATGAGCACAGACACAACCTTACATCTTCAAATGTTTCTGGGACCACCACAACTATCGTAAAGTGCAGCAATAATGATAATATTGGCCATAGTTAATGACAGAAAACAGCAAGTCCCCCACACTCTGAACAGGCTAATATTAGCAGGCTGTGTATTTTCCCTTCACTCTCACGAATGAGGCAAATGAACACATGATGATCCAGTTAAGTAATGCAATGTGCTGTTGCTGTTAGTCGCGACCAAATCATGTTCATCTAGCCTGGGCCCAGACCAGAGACGCCACATACTCCACTAAGGGGACTTGGTTTTCTTGGTCTGCTTTGAAACTGTGATACTCCCCATGAGTGCTGGGGGTGGGAAGCCACAGGTGGGACTAAACTGCCTGCCGCGAAATATCCAACATTTCAACCGACAAAGCCACGTTATAGGACCAGTGGTGTCTTTGATATGAGTTTTAAAAAATGATGAATGTAGCCTATATGTGGAAAAGAAGCTGCCACCTGTGTGTTTGCACCGATGTTTCGTACAAATCTGCCATCAGAGGACAGTGTCTGTCCTCGGCAGTGAGAAGCAGGAAGCACCGCTGTAGGTCCTGCGTCTACTCACGGTGATAATATGTTGTGATTTCAACTGAAAGACGATGCACGGTTGTTCAGAATCACAACCACAACACAATATAACATCTTTCCACAGACACTAAGTAGGCAAAACACTCCCTGGCAATGTACTGACCGTTCTCACAGATTGAATTTAAAAAGACAATGACTGGTGAGAAAAGGTTTGGGAACAGGAGTCTGGAGTCATTGCCAGACCAAGTGTTTCCACTTATTTATGTAACTGGTAATCATAGATCTGGATAGCTTGCCAATTGAAAAGAGCAACTGAATTGAAGAAAATAACCTGCTAGCTACAGCAGTGTATTAGATAAAGTAGCACGCTGTCATATGGCGTCTCCGAAACCCACCGCTAAAAGTTCAGGTTTCTTTAATGTACTCGAGGCAAATTTCGGACCCAAATATTGCGGAGGGGGGAAGTTTTGCAGGCACACTGAAATTCTGATAGGAATGTATGGATTTTCGATTGACTCGCTTTCTTTCACATACCTCCTCGTTTTCACGTGTGTAACTACGTATGCATAGAGGCAAGTTGAAAGTTGAAAAAAATCTCCCGACAGTGGAATAGAACCCTGACACGGAGCAGGGGGGTTCTATTCCACTGTCAGGAGTTTTTTTTCAATTAATCACCAGCTCACATTATCCCGCTTAGCACATAGCACACCCCTAAATCTTTGAATAATGTAACACAGAAGAATGATTAAAAGAGATTTTATTGATAAAATAAGGCGGACCAGGCTTTTCCTACCGTACGCTCTCACGCGTTTTTCAGCCAGTGTTTTGTCCTCTCCAAATATATTAAATGACATATTACTGAAATACGGTTGCAGTACTGAAATGCGGTTACAGTATCCTACCATCAACGGTTGAGTGGTAACCATGGAGGCGCCTGCATAGCAACGGTGAATATAGTCTATGGAGCAGCGTTGAACTCTCTAGAAATAACCACCGCTGAATTGACTAATCAGAATCAAGTATTCAAGTAAGCCATGTGCTAATTAAAAAGAACTAGCTTATATAGTTCTAACACACTGTGAATCTCACTATTCTGCTAAAATATGGTTAAACATTATACACAGTCAGATCATCTTTATCAGTTTGATATGAAATGGTCAGATTTACTAGTTTGATATTAAAATACATGTACATAGCATTTCCTCGTGTGTTACACTAGAGGCATTATCCGTATATTTACAGATCTATGGACACCAGTCACACCTGCTTTTCTCTTTTCACCTTTTAGCCAAGCTGTCCAAGAACACCTTCTAACTGTTACTGCCTGATCCGCCTGGGTTCATCCTGTTGAATACCTCCTGCTCTTGAATACCCTCACCTGCACTGAGGAAAAACTCAACTTTAATGTACTTAACATGTCTCTGAGTCACTTTTGGGTTCATGGCAGTTTCTACAGAAGCATTACACAACATTCACGTAACTGGAGAAAGAAAGAGGCACATCATCTTGAATATTCCAACTCTCTCCTCTTTAAGCCTCAACTATATTAACTATATTAACTATAATCACAGTAATGAGAAAAAAATTCTTCATTCTAGAGATGGACTAGGTGTGTATTTGAAGCTGGTTTCCTTGTGTGCTTTCAATACAAATACGCAGTTATTTCCAACCAAAGACAGTCTGGCTGCCTGACGTAAGGCATTCATTAATAATAGCTCTCCTGCCTCTTTTTTCGGTTGATCAGTATGATCAGCCGTCCTCCTCCTTGCTTTGTGAATCACCTACAGACTGCTGAGCCTGTTGGAGTGTTTCTCCATGTCAACATTCACTACTCGCCTTCAGTAAAAATTTGACAGTAAATTGTTTTACAGTAAATTTGACAGTATCTTGTCCTGAGATATTCAAACTGCAAGTTCAGCTGCTCATCAGTGACCTTGATTACATATTTCTTGGATTGCTTTGACAAAAGCAGGACCTTGCTATTGTTTCCTCTTCTGCAGCTGACTGAAGGCTGAGTGAACTCACCCTTGTTTGATATGTATATGTATGACTAAAAGTGCTTATTAATGCTTATATAACTCATTGAAAATTCAGCAGCAAGAATTTAAACCAAAACCAGGAATAGAGTAGCCTGGCACACCCAAACTAATTCTTAAAGTGATTTTGTCACCAGATTCAATATATGGCGTAAAGTCTAGCTCTCAGTGTGCTCAATATGAAAATAGACCCACCAAGGTTACATGCCTCTGCGACGAAGGAGGGGTGTTTGAAATTTTCCTCCCCATTCACTTAAATTGTGCTTACAAATATTGTATAAACAAAATCAAAACAAAACCAAAAAAAAGTGTTTGCATGAGCTAATCTGCATCGATTTCAAATATTTCTGTCTGAAAGATTGGATCTTTTTTGTTTAAAAATCATAATTACATAAAAACTAAGCACAGAAATAACAAACAGAACCAGACCAACTGACCCGCAGGTTATTTAAAATATCATGGTGTGTTTGAAACTTTAAATTTTAAGCGCTTTATATTTTAGCTTGTAGTAGCATTTCAGTTCAAGTGAATGGGGAGGAAAATTTCAAACACCTCTCCTT
>JAPQLA010000020.1:28240369-28250766 GCA_029822935.1 Naso vlamingii
GACCTGGTTCTGCTGCTCTCCAACCTCCCCACCTCCTACTTCAGCCTCTCCCTCGGAGAATGCTCCTGAGGCCACGAGAGACAGTTGGTCATCTGAAAGCACACCCGGCGGCACTTCATTTGTAATGGTGTTGGCGGCCGGGCCCTCGGCTTCCACACACTCATTCAGGGGAAGAGCTTCCTCCACCTACTCTCTTAATGGCTGTCCCGCTCCACACTCAAGTTCCACACCCTCCAGGTCCATACCTGCAGGTGACTCTGTGGCTTTGGACAGCATGGGGTCCTCCCAAGTGGTGGGGCTGCCCAGCACAATGCAAGAAAGTGACGCATCTCTCCAGCATGTATTTACAGAGCCGACAGTAGTGCATACACAACTCCGGGTTGGCAAGTGCTGCCTTAGCGTGCAACATGCCGTGACAGACCGGGCACATGTCATGTGTATCCGTCTCAGAGAGAGAGAGGCCGCAGGTGCTCGGGCACGGATGAGGTTTGGGTCTTCTAGACACACTAGCTCGGCTCGGCTAGGTTGTCCCTTCTTTGAAGCCATTCCACCTCATGTTAGCACGCTAAATGTTGCGAGACTGTAGCAGTGAAAGCTAGTGAGGCTAAACCAAAAAACTCTGTAAGCTAGGCTGAACGCATGCAGTACAGCCAGTTAGCAAGCTAAACAAGCACAGGCACAAACCTTGTCAGTGATAAAGTTGATAAAGTTTCTTCAGGATGGTCTTGAGAGGACACAGTCCCCGTACTTATGTGTTGTACAGAGTGTACCGACCGAAAAGGAACTACTGCTACATTCCTATTACTTTATTTCAGTGTTTGTTTACAGATGTAAGTTTTTATTTCAATTTTATGTTTGAGCGTTAGACTGCATTGTATTGAAGTGTTTTTTGATATACTATGCCCTCCAGTGAAAAAAAAAAGGTCAACCCCAACTTTACTTTAGACCTCAGTGATGTCACTGAGTTTAAACGTTTATGTCCCCAGAACAGAACATTACACTTGATAAAGGAAGAATTTGTGGCAGAACTGCTTTATTAACAGGTGTACCGGCGAGTGCATGCATGTAGCATGTATCGATATCCATCTCTTATCGGACTTTGTGTCATTTTACCTTCTCACAGCCCATGTAACCAATTACTGTCCTCCTTCTGTGTGTAGTTAGCAGCACTATTTAGTAAAGAAACATATTTCAGCTGTATTTTGTTTCACTGTTGACTCCTCATAGTTTAAAGCAACATCATGTAACTTTGACTGCTACCCACTGCTTCAAAAAACGAAACTTAATGATGAACATTAATACATCGCACAAAACAGCAATTTTAGTAAAAACAGGTCACATTTTACAGAGAAAACGTCCGCTGGTTTTCCCTCTGATGTTCAACAACCGCTCTGTCTGTCTGCAGCATTTTATTTGAGCGAAGCTGCCACCGGCTTGGACCCACTGCTGCAGTTGCAGCTTCAGTCTGCAGGAAGTCTACATGTTGCTTTCAGGAACCTCCGTGAATCACAGAGTTGAGGCAGAGCAGTCGTAGGACATCATCTCCATAAAATATGACCCGGTTATACTAAACTTGTTTTATGCAACGTATGAACGTGCATCGTTAAGTTTTGTTTTTCGAAGCAGTGGGTCTTGGTCAAAGTCACAGTGTTCCTTTAAGGCCATATTTAGAAGAGAACAGCCCCACTAAAAACAAAAAAGTCTTTCCTTTGTTTCTTCAAAAAATCAGTGTTTACATGCACAACCAAAGCACTGTAGTATGCACGCCAGACCAGTAGTCATTGGCGTAACTTTGTAGCGACATACCATCAGAGCTGCTCATAGCTGTTCACTTTCTGTTGCTGCTAAGCCCTAAGTAGCCACAAATGAAAGAATTTCAACCGCAGTTTGACTTTAAAAATTATGATACCAACCACTGGTGAACTCAGGAGGGGGGCAATCACCCCCCTGTTGCCCTTCTGTTAGAAAAAACACAACAAAAGTCCCCTCTTGAATGCCCCTATGGAGGATATAACACAATACAAAGCCCTCTAGGGTGTTCTCCTGGTGGAAAAAACATGGCAAAGTGCCCTCTAATGTGCCTTTCCATTGGACAAAATGTGGTAAAGTGCCCTATAGGGTCCACTTCCTGTGCAGAAAAAATGCAGTAAAGTGCCGATGCCCTCTTTGTGGACAAAAACGCAGTTACTTGCCCGACAACTTTTTGCTTGCTTGTGCCCCACCGCAAACAACTAGTGCCCTTTTCACTATCTTCGCCCCTGCAACTCAAACATCCTGAGCCCGCCAGTGGTACCACCACTTGAATTCACCTCAATAGACTGTTGTCATATTCAGCTTACTTTGGGTGCACTGCAGAGCGTTTTATCAGAGTTTGGTAGTAGCTTGGCATTAGCATAGTCACTGCTTTTACAGTCTTTGTGGTTTGGTTTTGGTTTACACAGCTGGACAGAAGGTTGCGGTTTCAAAAGATTCCACTCCGGATGCCAGCAAGCCATTGTCATGTAAAAGGAAGGTTGAACTGCAACAAAAGTGTTTCGTTTGATGTGAAAACAGCCACTGTGAACTCCAGTGTAAACTGAAATCAGATCAGTTTAATGGACGTAATAAAGGTAAAAGCAGCCAAAGCACTGATGAAAACTTTTTCAAACATATGTATGTTCACGTTATTGTGAAACAGATGCTCTAACACTTTCCTTTAATAATGTACCTATGACTAATGTGTCTGCCATCCCACCAACACTGTTCAATGATGAATGTCTAAATGCCATCTGGCTTCTTCTATGCATTTGTGGTTTTTATGTATAGATGCATTACGTACAAGTGCTTTTCATCATGTTACAGTTCGGTGTTGGTCAAGTATTGCTGTATATTTCACATGCTTTGCCCTTCTGACTGTGAATTTTGCAGCTGATGTGATCCTGCAGACCTTCCTAGTACTATAATCCAAACTTCACACATTCATCCATTCATTTCTGTCAGTCAGTGTGTGGAGACTGTTACGCATGCTCACACACAAGTCCCACAGATTTTAATGAGTGTTCAATCTAAGTTGTTTTTTAGATGAATTCCAAAAGAAGGTGTCATTTCTCTTCACCAGTAAGTCACCTTTTAACTAACTCAGGCAGGCTCGTACACACACACACAGCTCTTGCCCCTCAAACAAAGAGCGATCTGTCAGAAAACATAAAGGTTGTTGCCTTCAGTGCACCTCGCCTTGCATCACGCTGACAGCCTCTCTTATTTGATGTACAATTAGAGAAAGCATTTGTTTGATTGGATTGTAATCCTCTATTGTGAGAGTAAAGGAGACAGAGGTTATTTTTAGATCTATTTGAGAATATGACCGAGCTTTAGTCAGAGGAGTGATGAGAAAGAAAGGGCTGCACTTTGCTTACGGAGCCCCTCCATAAAGCAGCTTGGTGGGTTTAAAGCAACGTGAACCAACTTCAGCGCATTTACTGCTGTTTTTAGCTGGGATTTGTGTGCTGATGTTTTCCATGCATCTTTCAATCAGTCACAACAACTACACACACACACACACACACACACACACATACACACACATACACACACATCTTACTTCACTGCATGAAACAGTAATTGGAGCTGTTTTCAGTTTAAGCATTCAGCCTCTGAAATGAAACTACTTGAAAATTTTTGCTCATAAGTCAGAGTTGTGCATAATGAATGTAGCCACTCAGCCAATAAGAGAAAATATTCAACCTTTGCATTTTTTTTATTTCTGTCTAAATAAAAGTTGTATTTATGCAAATCATGGGCATCTTAACATTTTAACTTTCTTTCGGCTATGAAAAGTTCCCTTTTTGCTTTAAATCTGGTTTATCCCTACATACAAGACTGCAAAATATCCTTAAAATACCAGGTTTTGTTGGTTGAAACAGGAGGCAGTCTGTTGTTGTGTACACAAAGTACAGAACAATCAACCAAAGGTAGATAAAGCCTAAAAAGTAGAAGTAATGGTACTCTTTGTGCAGATAAATAACTACTGAGGCTGATATGTGATGACTTATAACTGGGGCTGTGCTAAAAAATCAATACGGCAATATATTACAATGTTTATTTTCGTGATATCTGCAATGTATCATGACCTATGTATCGTGATGTGTATTGTACAGTGAAGTCCTCATTAAAAACCAGCCCTGAAGCTCAGTGACACAAAACAACGTTCATGCACTTTATTTTCATGTTTTCAATTTCAGTGTGTCCACCGTTTCTGTTTGTCCAGTTAAAGTGCAAGAGTGCACTTAAATTTTATTTTTCATTTTGATGTTATGGCAGCTACATCAATGTTTAGTAATTTGTCAATACCATTCAAATAAATTGGAAAGGAAATTTTGAATTGAACTGTTTGACTCAACTGTGCGCTGAGTTATCAATATAATGTGATGTAGTGTATCAGGACTACTCAGATCGTACACAGCAACTTGTATTTCAGCTAATTTAACAATTTTACTTAACTATGCAGGATATCACAATATGTCACAATAGGCATTGTATAATGATATAATTGTATCTCTTGACCCACGTATCATGATGCGCGTCATGTTGTAAAGTTCTTGCCAATAACCAGCTCTACTTAAAACATTATCAGATTAATAGCAATATCTCTGGCACATCTTAAACAAAACAAAGAGCCAAACAAGTTAGAAGGTTCACCATGCTTACACATCTTCTGAAAAGTAGAAGCTCAGGCTTTTAAATAATTGTAGTGGCAAAAAAGAACAATAATTCCCTCTGTAATGCTGTAGAGTAAAAATTGTTCAGGTAGCATTAGAAGGAAAAACTCAAGTAAAACACAAGTGCCTCAAAACTCTACTTAAGAACTTAAACATACTTTGTTACTTTCCATTGTTATAAGTTATTACAGGCCTACATGTAATGTTTTCAGAAAATGAATAGATCAAATGAAATCTAGTAAAGGTCCAAAACGTGCAAATAAAGATGAAAACCACAGAGAACATCACTGATATGAAGCCTCACAGTAAAGCAGGATGTGAAGTGTTAATGTGAGTGCAAAGCTCCATCCTCCGCCTATGACGTCACACCGGGTCAAAGGGAGGAGACAGACTGACCTGCTCCGTGAGCCGCCGTGTCCTCAGGAAGAATCCCAAAAGACACCCAATGACCACAGCCAGCACGGACATGATGAGGAGCCCATTCTGTTTGCAGACGTTCTTCACCCTCACCCACACTGCATCCAGAGCCACGGCCATTGTGAGTCAGCTGTCCTGCGTCCTACCAGTGACCCATAAATGTACCCGTCCTGTAGCCCAAAACCCAGGCTTGAGGATGACAATAGAAGCAAACAAGAGTGGATGAAGAAAATCTCCAGGACTGGATGGGACACTGTGTGAAATATATCCAATCCTCCGTGATGTTTTAAAGCGCCTTCGGGCTCAGCATCCCTCTCTTCCTCTCGCTGCGGCAATCTGCACTAAGCTAAGAAGATCCTCTCACTTTCCAGGCATCCCCTCCCAACCTGCTCCACCCATCAGCCCCGTGTGTGCTGACCCACCGCCAGGGGGATGGAACAGCTGGCCACAATGTCCCCTGGCGATTAACATCACCAATCCTGTTAGTGCGCTATACTGTATTAAACAGGTCTGAGGCAGCGTTACAGATCTATGAACACTTTGACAAAGGTTATCAGACTGGAGGAACATCAGCAGAACACAGAAATGTTTATGAAGCACTGACAGGTTTGATTGTTGATGGATGACAGCAATTTGTTGATTATTGAGCTGCATTATTACAGGGATATGCTATCCAATAATCATCAGGCTAAAATAAAAAGTGTAATTGTTTTATTTAGATCCATCGGTTTTTGGATCACAAAAGCTTTAAATAACGCTGCTGTGGGGTGAAAAACCTTGTATCTCTATATTTGGTCATTTTTTTCTGTACTTTTCTCCATCTTTTAAGTCTGTCTTAAGATTTTGGACATATGTATCAACCATTTATAATTTATAGTATATAATATATATTTCATTTCCTAAAAGTAACAGCTTTGGACAAACAATATTTCGACAGCAAAAACATATGAATTAAACAGATAAACAGTTTGGCACATCTCATTTCCCTGCACAGGCTTCAGTGTTTTTAACACAACACTTCAAACATGACTCAAGACAAATCTGAGCTTTTTGGTTGAAGCAGCAGTTTTCCAACATGGAGAATATATTCTGTATGATGTTGTTTTATATGATGTACAGTTTGTGAATTTTTCTAATTGTATTGATTTTAATAGTTTGTACTGTACAGTATTATTTTATATTTTTCCGCTAAGGGACTGTGGATGCACATAAGCCATAAGGCTAACACTGGCCCAACAGTTGTGCTGTGCCAGCCTGTTAAATCAGACCCATTATTCACCTTGCAAAATATTCACTTCATGAAAAGGGTCTGGCCACAGTCCATTGGGGATTCTTAACAGAATTTTTATTCTAGTGGGTGCGGTATCAGGTTAGAAATTTGTCACTGCAATTCTAAAGACGGGCCTCATTACCAGACTGATTCTCAGCGAAAACTGAGCTGAGCGGAAGGAGGGTGGAGCAAGGCTAGCGCTGTGCATGGTAAAGCTGCAGTTGGTAACTTTTGCTAACAAGCTAAAAAGCTATTGTTAGCTGCAGCATGAGACTGGTTAGGAAACAACTCTGCTGCACCCTCCCACGGTTGCAGGGAAAGTTGCAGAGGAGTAAACTGGTCCATCTCAGCTCGGCTCAAGCTGGCTGAAGGTGTGGCTGGCAGACACACTGCTGTTGACAGAGGCAAATCAGAGCGTAAGGCACAAACAGCTAATCAGCTTGCACAGATGTCACCTGTTACTAACAAGCACAGTGTAGACCAGCCAATCAGGACAGAGAGTGCAGAGAGCATCACTGATTAGGCAAATAGTGCGGGAGAGTTAGAATTTTTACCAATCCTGAATCCAGAGGCATGATGGGAAAACACAGAGATCTCTAATACTCTCAGACCACATCACTTAATAATAGCTGCCGGTGGGTTTTATGACATTTTTTCTAAATAGAACACAAAAAGTTATTGATGTTTACTTCAAAGTTTCCAACTGCAGCTTTAAAGCTGGGGTTGGCAGTTTATATTTGGTGTCATAACGCTAAAAGTCTATAAGAACCTTTCAGTGTGCTGCTATTCAGGCTGTCCAAAAGAACACTAGACTACTGCACCTTTCCTTCTGCATCAAAGATAGTCAATTATTTAACAAGAATCTTCACTCTATGCTGCCCCAATGGTGTGAAATGGTACACTCTTCCCGTCACCCGTCTAAGTGGGTGGAGTCACATCTCTCATGGAGACAGTTAGGAACCACCATCCCTCCGCCTTGTCTGGAAATGTTATAACGTCATGTGAATGGTATTTGTTTGATGTAAGTTTTGACTTTATTTCATTATCTCTCCTATAAGACCATTTAAATGTCCGTTTTTGTCCGTTGTGAAGCAAGGTGGGAAGCACCTGATACAGGAAATGAACAGTCAGAGAGAGGTCTCGGTTTCTATAAACCGTCTCTGTCTGGACGTACAAATCCTGGTCACCCCCCCTACTAATTGCCAACCACAGAACCAATAAGTATTAAAACAAGACCACTGAAAAGAATGGACAAACCCCCTCCTGAGGGTTGCCCCCCAAGATTTCTGGCTCAACACTTTTTTAAAAACAGAATAAGGGATAAATGAAAGAAAAAGAAAGGGAAGGAAGAAAATCTCTTCACCGTCATGTTGGACTGAAAACTCAGGGCTGCTTCATTGCCTTGCTGCTGCTACGGCAGTAGTCTCTACATTCACTGAATGATCCGCTGGTAGATGTGGTCTCTCAACTCCAACTCTATTCTCGCGTCGGACTGTAAACAGTTGGACAGTAAACAGCGAGCAGCACACAGAGAAGGAAGTCGGAAACGGAAATTCGTCTCCTCCAACGGAAGCCCAAGAATAATGGGGCTGCCTGCTGTCCCCCCCCCCCAATATTTTTCAGTGCAAACACGTGCACACATGCAGTAAAAAAAAAAGAACCCCCCCACTATATGTAGAGTGTATGTAGATGTAGAATGTGCCTCTTTTAAGCCCCTCCGTCCACTATACCACACAGATTGACAGATGGACAGTCAAACACATGCACAAGCAAATACAGACACACAAGGTAGCTGTTTCTGTCTTATTTGTTTTTGTGATGTTTTTGTGTGTGTGTGTATGTACTTGGCTTCACTTGTGTTATTTTGTATTATTTCACAATAAATTAAAACAGAAAAACAACGTCTCTGTCTGTGTTCAGGCTTGGCTCTGCATTTGGATTGTCATGGTAATTTCAAAGAGCACATGTTCTTATCGGCTGCTCTGTGCTGCGTTTCTAGCAATTGAAGACGTTGCTACAAGCTGACTGGCTGTATAAACGAGTGACGTGTCTTACATTGTGAAACTGGGCTCTGCATGTTGCACACATGACAATAAACTTCTTGAATCTTGAATCTAGCCTGTGGGTGCAAATCAGGCAAATAAGTGACAATTTGATGATTTCAAATTATCAATCCTGCATGAATGCAAGAAGGCTGATGTTTTCCATTTTTCAGACAGTGCTGACTTGCAATTTTCAACTACAAGCAACATTAAAAACCACAAACATGATTAACTTCAAATTTTCTGTAGAATCACTCAAAGTGTTGAGCTGCATGTGCATGTAATGAGAGTTGTATAACTCATCTCTTTCCACCTTATGCCACAAAATGTATCGATCACCTCTCATATAGTAACAACCCATACAGACATTCACAGGACTGTCAAACATTTTGTCCTGTTTAACTTCTTTTTTTTTACCCCTTCCTCTTGCACACTATAGTCTTTTTGGGGTCTCTGATTCTCACTTATCATCAGGAGGGTTCCTCTGGTATAAAAGGTTTAGATGTGCGACAGTCAACAAAAAGCAGCATTGGTGTAATTGTGGCCTGCAGAGGAGAGAAAGGTGTTTTTCCTTCTGCTTCATGTTATTATTTCATCTAAAGAGATCTAAAAACATTACAGGGTCTGTGATGGAAGCCATATTTTATGAGTCATGACAGTTCAGAGAATTTACCCCTCTGATGCTTTTTAGCATCTTTCAGCTTGTTTTGGTTTCGTAGCCCAAACCTGACTTTTTAGTGCAGCAGCCTCACTGCTCTCATCAGCTCTCAAACTCATTTACTCACCTTATCAGAGGCTGTTTGAGCTTGAATGGCAAATTAATGCAAATGGACTATGTGAAGGGGAAGGGAAGTAGCATTGATTGGTCCCCTGGGCTGTTTTTTGGAGGCCAAACCAAAACAACTGGCTGCAGTTCATTTACTCTAATCCTAAAGATGACAGCTGTGATTCGGATGCTTAACCTTTCCTTAATGAAAAGAGCTTTGAGATGATTAAGGGCAATGAGAAAACTATGGATTTAAACTAGGTCTTTCATTTAAGTGCACACAAAATCAGTGAACACATCATTTAGCAATTAATATAAATGTAATAAACTTATAAGACTTACTTTGTATGAAATGAGCAATAACCACATTAATTCTTAAAAACAGCACTAAGTGACACAAATTTTTTTTTCAAGCAGTTAAATCAGGCGTGTCATTCAGTTTCACACAGAGGTGAAATCCAGCAGCGTCATGGTTCCTCATGCAAGTAAATGTTGCAGTTTGTTTGCCTTTGGTCGCCTTCCTTGGAGCTGCATGGAATTCTAAGAATCTGTGTTTTTGTATTTGGCTCATTTTGTTGCTCATAATTTAAATTCCAAACACAGAGTCAAAATCAGAGTCCATGTTGACCGCCAGAGGAGTCAAAAAAAACCAAAACAAAACAAACCCCTAAACACATTTCTTCCTGAAGGTTTTGGCCTTTCAGGAAATATTTTTCAAATATCCACAGAACTATAAAATGTCATTGTGCAAGAAGAAAGTTCACAAAACTCAGTCCCCCTGTCTTTGTCCACTATACACTCACCGGCCACTTTATTAGAGACACCTGTTCAACTGCTTGTTAACGCAAATATCTAACCAACCAATCACATGGCAGCAACTCAATGAATTTAGGCATGTAGACATGGTCAAGATGACCTGCTGAAGTTCATTCATCAGAATGGGGAAGAAAGGTGATCTAAGTGACTTTGAACGTGGCATGGTTGTTGGTGCCAGACGGGCTGGTCTGAGTATTTCAGAAACTGCTGATCTATTGGGATTTTCACACGCAACCATCTCCAGGGTTTACAGAGAATGGTCCGAAAAAGAAAAAATATTTAGTGAGCAGCAGTTCTCTGGGTGAAAATGCCTTGTTGATGCCAGAGGTCAGAGGAGAATGGCCAGGCTGGTCTGAGATGATAGAAAGGCAACAGTAACTCAAATAACC
>JAPQLA010000020.1:28269663-28279712 GCA_029822935.1 Naso vlamingii
CAGCATGGCATATCAAATACAAGGTTTGGTATGATGTCTGTAGTGACAAGCACAACCTCATCCCTCCAACCCTCCCCTTACCCACCCACCCCCCTTCCCTAGCGGTCACAGTCAAAATCAGCATTAATCAGGAAAGTACATGGACTCAAAAGAAAAATATCCAAATAAATAAATGAACAAACAAATACATAAATAAATTAAATAAGTAAATAAATAAATTAACAAAATTAAAAATCTACTCACCAAAACAAAATTGGATACAAAAAGAGAGTCTTGATTGGTCTTGATTAAAATCTCGAGTTTGCTATGTCTGAGGCCAAGACAAGACTGAGTCAAAATGCGTTGGATTCCAAGACAAGACGGAGATCTTCAGAAAGTGGTCTCAAGACCAAGATGGATCTTGAGATGCTTTTAGGGGCAGTTTACACGGCACAAGTTTTCGCATCAAACGAAACACTTCTGTTGTGGTTCAGCCTTCCTTTTACATAACAACGGCGTGCTGGCACCACTGAAACTGCAAATGTTTGAAACTGGGTTCCATAGTGCAATCTTTTAAAACCGCAACCTTCTTTCCAGCTGTGTAAACTGGCAAACTGCAAAGCCTGTGAATGTGGTGAACATGCTAATGCTAATGCTAGGGCAAGTCAATGCATTTTGTAGGAGAACCTACCAAACTCTGATTAAACACTCTGCAGAGCACCGAAAGCAAGTCAAATATGACAACAGTCTGTTGAAGCACATTCTCGTGTTCATATCGTAATTTTAGAAGTCAAACTACAGCCGAATTTCCTTAGTTTGTGGCTGCTTAGAGCTTAGAGCAGCAACAGGAAGTTCACAACTTTAAGCAGCTCTGATTGTATGTCATTACAAAGTTACACCACCGACTGCTGGCCTGGCATGCATACTACAGCGCTTTAGGTCGTTTGTGTAAATGCAGATTGTTTTTCAGTGATGCATAGCAAAGACCTTTCTGTTTTTAGTAGGGCTGCTCTCGTCTAAACATGGCCTTGATGTCCCTACATCTGGGCTCACAGCACAGCTTACCATTATGTCTTAGATCTGCCCAGACTCTTGAGGGATTTAAACCGTTGCTGAAGACCCATCTCTTCTCTTTGGCTTTTGACTCATGTTGAGCCATACATTTCTAGTATCTGGACTGTTGAATATTGTGCAGATTGTGCACTTTATTTTGTCATTTTCTATTTTAACTGTTCCACTTTAATATTTTAATATGTATTAAAGTATGTATGTATTGTGTGCACTAATAATGTATTTTGATTGTTTTTTTTGTGTCGTAATTCTAGTACTTCAGTGCTTATCTAGACTGTACAGCACTTTGGTCAATCCAGAGTGTTTTTAAATGTTCTTTGTAAATAAAATTGACTATAACCTTGATAACAATTTATGTAGAATACAGTGATACAAGGTTAATAATTTCTACTTACCTCTGTTAGATGACATTTATTTTTTTGAAGTGTTTATTCTTTTTTTGTGATAAAACTTAATAAACAACAAAAATCAATTATAATCAAGATATGGGTGGAATGAAACATATTTGTCTTGAACAAATATAAATGAAACAAGGTTTTTATGACTGTTGATGTTTAAACTGACCCCACTGAACACATTTTAGACATTTACTGTATGTGTGCTTCGCATTCGTTTTTCTCACTCATGATGCATGTATAGGGTGTCTTCATGTCCATCTTGGGTCCAAACACTGTAGATGTTTTTGTTGCTTGCTCTTTGTTGCCACAGTCGTTGCCTGCAGCTGACAGGCTCCTCTGAAGCAGGATGATAATCTTGTCCTCTTCTTCAAACTCATCGTCAGACTCTGAATTGAGGGAGGTGTGATGCTCATATTCTGACAACTCCTCATCATTATCATCTTCCAAACCTTCCCTTTCCCCTTATTATTATTATAACTATTATTATTATTATTACTAGTATTTCTTTTTTGCTATTGATATGATATGGGCATGCATAACTGTTGTAGTGATTTATCTGGATTATTTTCATTATGAAACAGGATGTAGAATGTAAGAAAATATCGATACAAATCAATATTATTATATTATGTTTTACTATATTGTATCAAGTCTTAAAAACACTATATCAATTTTTAATTAATAGTTAACATGAAAAGATTTGTGGCAGTGGTTTATTTTGTGTGTTTTTTTAACCCCCAACCATTTTTGCACAAAAACGTATTGCTATGATATTCTGATTGCAAAAAAAATTAACTTCTTCAAAAAAATTCAGATTGTATGCATATTGTGGTGTGTGTTTTATATTATGACAGTTTTCCGAAAATTAGATCGAAAACAAAATGCAATGTATCGCAATATATCATACCGTAATCCCTGTCTCTTGATATGTTATCGCCAGATTCTTGCCTATACACAGCCCTACTGTGAAGTAGCTTTTATGCAACATTTTCAGGTTCTATTGTTTATTTTATTTTTTTAAAAAACAAAAACTTCAAGTTTAGCTGTTAAACATAAGCATCTTTCTTTGGTTCCACATAAAACCACTCGTTTTTGCTTTAATTTCTGTTTAATGTAGTAAAACTATTTATTGATGTTCAAACCATACAAATAAAGGTTTTCTAAAATATATAAGAAATTGCATTTCTGTGGACTATGCTGTTATTAAACTCTGTAGTGTTTTGTGATGTTTGCCGATGGTGAAACCTGCACAGATGGCAGCGTGATGACATTTTACAACTTACAGACACACATTTGGACAGTGCAGTCTTTCCTTTCAATGACAGGATCTTAGTCTTGCAAGTTAGCCAGAAACTCCTCTATTTCTCCACACATTCGGTTTCTGTTTCTGTCTTTAATCTTCTCCAGAGTTCTGATGCTGTTCTCACGGTAAAAAGACTGAACAGGTATCTCTGCTGCCCTCATGTGACACTCTATGGACTTGTAGCTGTCTCTTCGACTGAAGTGTACATACTTTGCATAGTAGTAAAAGAGCATCTGTGTCTCTTCGGGATCCAGTCCACTGTCAAACAGTTCCTCGTAGATCTGGTCAGCTTCAACCTGTTGATTCGACTGTCCATATATGTTTGCCAGAAATATTTTTGTTTTCAGTGAAGACTGCGGGTAAAGAGAGATTACCTCCTTACAGAGACTGATTGCTCTGTTGAGCATGCTGTGCTCCAGGGGACCGTCCCTGTGAAGAAAGATCCTCATCGTGTAGCAGATTGCAGCACATCTCTTTAGGTATCGCTCATCTGGATGTCTTTCCAGAATCTCCTCTGCCAAATCAATGGCCTCATCCATTGATATATAGATTCTGTACAGCCTAAGTAATGGTTTGATACCACTGTAGCTGCTGATGGGCTTTCTTAAAACCCTTCTGGCCAGCTCACGAGCTTCATCTAATATTTTTTTCCCTTTCTTAGCACGTGCCTCAAGGTAAAGAGCAGCGAGGTACAGATTCTCTGGATCGTGCTCCTTGGCGATCTTCATTTTCTCAAAGATGTCAGCCTGCAGCTCTTTGTTTTGGTAGTTAGAAGCAATGACTAACGCGATGATGTGGCTGGTGTGCCACTCCAACATGTCCTGCTGCATCCTGATGGCTCTCTGGAAATAATCTGTAGCCAGCAGTTTTTTGTCTGTGCTGAACTTCATCAGGGTCCAGGCTTTTTCCGCATAGATCTCTGGATGGAGCTCGCCCTGGGATGGGGATGGGTTTTCACTCAATAAGGTGCTGACCTTTGCCAGGTAAGCCTGACTCTCTGCTTGCTCTCCCAGGTGGTGGTTCAGCCAAGCCAGGTTTCCGTAGTTCACCACTAACCAAGGACCCTCATCGGAGACAGTGTTCCTTATCTGCCGCAAGGCCTCTGCAGCCTTGCTGAAGGAACGCCGGGAATCAGTGGTGAACCCCAGCTGGAAGTGGACGTACCCCTGCAGGTTGTAAATGTGACCCAGCCAGCTGTATCCCTCCTCAGTGCCGATATCCTCCAGCTTGTCCCTGAGACGGAAAAGTTGTGACCTGCTGAGGTCCAGATCCCAGGTGAAGTGGCACTGCAGAGCCTCCAGTTTGGACTGACTCTGAGCAGCACTGACGGAGAATAAAAATTCAGTATCAAATCAACGATGCAAAACAGTAATATACTGTGTTGTGCGGTCTGCTTTGTTTGGATAGTCACTGTTTATGTCATGTGGAGGACGAGAGGAGGGAACAAATGCCTAGAAAGATATGCGTGTGAGCGGGAAAAGAATAAAAAAAGGAGGTATAGACTGTGGAAAAGAGGGGAAAGGTTGTGCAAGAAGAAAAAGGGAAGTATGGAAGCAGGGTTTAACATATTAGCAACAGTTTTGACAACAGAAATGCAGAAGCAGACACTCACCTCATCTTCCAGCAGTTACCTGTAGTTTTCTGCATATGAGTCTCCAGTTTCTGTTCTTTCTGTACGCTGCTGCTTTGGGTGCGGCACCATAAAAACACTAATGTTCAACTTTTATGGTGTTGTAACTGATATCATGATGACCATGAGATCTGGACTCAGTGGACTTTCTTTTCCCACTAATAGAAACCTACAGCAAACTTAAATAGCACAAGGCATGACACAACAGATGTGCGAAAGCAAAGATTATCTTACTATACTTGATTTTTCCTTGAAAATCAGTTAAATTAATTTTTGACGTCTGTGTTTGTTTGTTTTTTTTTTGTTAAACATACTGAAGTCTTTCTTCGCCTGAAAGTCATAATCTGAGGGCTTAACTATTGCTGACTGATGGCCTGCACCGATAAACACACCTGCTCAAGCAGCATGATGGGCTGCTGTCACGTGGCCTGGAAAATGAAAGCTTAATTCAGTGCACACTTTTTATTACAACAAAATTACGGTGGGGGCAGAACATAACAAATCAGCGCAAATCAAAATGGAAAATTCAAAAGGCTGAAGTCCAAAGGAAGCTGTGAGTCATCAGAGTTACGACTTGAGTCCACACATCTTTAAATCCTCTGAGAACCCAAATCATCAAAAAACTTTCTTAATGTGTAATTTAGCGTCCTACATGCATAATTAAAAGCATTTAAAAAATTTCAGACCTTAACCTCAATCCAAACTTGAAATATTGTCATTTAAAATTTTTGGCAGTTTCTTAAAACTGGGTTGATTTGGGCGTGGTTGTCCCTGAGCACCCTCTCGTCCCCGACCCACATTACGTGATATGCATAAAGCCAATCAAAAATTCAAAGTCTGGTGTCGTTGATACAAAACCAGTCTGCTGCACTCAGCCTCTGACAGTCTGAGCCGACCAGTTCGTCTCACGTTGGTGCAGTCAACCAGGCTGCTACACTAAAGCGAATGTCACCATGCAGGAAAGGCAAAAAGCAAATTAATCATGTTTGATGTTCGGACATTTCACTATTGTACGAGTTCGAAATGTGTGTGACAAATAAATCCTCTTCAAGGCGGCATATTGACATTTAAGGTGGGTTGATTACTTCATGGCGTAACTTGCATTGAACACCATGTAAGAAAACGTTCCACCTTAAAAGAACCGGCACAGTGTGAGATGATTTTTTTTCACCAGCAACGTTCAACTAACCAACGGGAAAAGCAGCAAAGTATCCTTTCGTTTGTGTATCATGTTTTAAAATACTACAGACACTTTACAGCCAGCTTTTAATTTCCGCACTGATCATCGGTTCATCCGTTAACTTTCTCCCCGGAGCGACAGCTTCACGAGCCGGGCTGCCGCGGCGAGCAGACCGGCAGGTCTCACCTCACAAATCCGAAAAACATCGTGACTGATACACAAACAAGCGCTATTTTGATAAACTGACTACATGTTTGAAATCTACATGGTAACATTCCCTCCTAAACAAACCTATAAAGTTTTACCAAAGTTGTATATTGACAGTTCTGCGACAATAGAGCTTTATGAAATGTTTTTATGAAACATTTCTTTTTACCCACACTTCTGTAAATACTTAATGAAACACTTAACTGTGATATAATATGTACGTTCTTACTATTTCCAGCTGGGTTTCCAGAGGCTTTAAGGTGACATGCAGCTATACGAAAAGAAAACTTGTTACAGTTTATTTGTTTTCTTCTCTCTGCACGGACAAAGATTTTAGCCGCAAAATGTGATCAGTCATTGTTCAAAAAGAACACAAACCAAAAACTTCATCATCAGTTAACCTGTAAGTTACATGTCGATGTAAAATTGTTTGGATTATTATATTTTCAGTTACGAAATTATTTCTTATGTTGCACTAAACAAGTAAAGGGTGATTTATGTCCAGCTAGACAACTTGAGAAATTCGATGATGAAAGGTGTTTTTGTTTGTTTGGTTGTTTGTTTTCTCCACTTCGTACCTGTTAGGGTCTTGACGGCCTATGTGGAAACACATTGTTGTTCAAGTCAGCCTTATCAAAGATTGCCCAGGATTAACCTCTCAAAACAAACAAACAAACAAACAGTTAGCTTTGCACAGAAATAGCCGACATAAATGTCATTCAGAGGGAAACTTTTAATTTTGATATTCTGACAACATTTCAGAACCTGTAGGCTACTCTATTACTTTTACTTAAGTAAAGAAGCTGAGTCAATACTTCTACTTTTACGATCTTTTTTTTCCCCACAAGTATCTGTACTTCAACTTAAGGAAAGAATGTGTACTTTCGCCACCTCTGAATAACAGTACAATCAGACTTTGTATACATTCCACAACAGAACTCAAAAAGTGAATGTTACCGGATCCTATTTCAGTACCTCAGAGAGACTTATGAGGATATTCTTCCTATTTTTAATTTAATTTAATTTAACCTAATTTATTTATTTTTAAATATTGCTCATACTAAACCTCTCATCCACAATCCTTACCAGTTAGTAATTCGCTAATACGTTGTTTCCCAATTGCGTAGAAGAAGAAGAAGAAGAAGAAGAAGAAGAAGAAGAAGAAGAAGATTGATGACGGCTTTACTGTGCGACTGCCCTGCATGTAGCATGTAGCAGCATTTACAAACGACTTTGCAGGATTTTACTGCTGGATGCGAGATTGAAACGATAATATGAGTTTGACAGAAGACTCTGTGAGTAATAACGTCAATATTGTGATAACTGTTGTGTGTGAAATTCCTGCACAGTGAGCAAGAAGTAACCAGTTACTTTGCTTGTGTAACGATGGAAATGTCAGCTAGCTGATTTTAGCTGAGTCTGGTGATCAGCTAACGGTCCGTTAACTTTGTCCGCGACCCTTCCCGTGCTGTGTTTGTGTTTCTCAGATGACGATGTGACAGCCAGCCGTGTCCCGGCGGTGTTGTGGAGCAGTACATGTCCACGGGAGGAGGCGGAGGGTTGGCGGAGGGTCTGAGCTGTGTGTCGGCGGCGGTCGGTGTCCGGGATGGAGACCTGGACCCCCAATCCCCGAGCCAAGCCTTTCATCCCGCGCCAGCAGAGAAGCCTGTACCTGACCTGGAAATACAAACTAACCAACAAGAGGACGATTCGGCGTTTCTGTCAGGTGAGTGAAAAATGAAAATCTGTTGTTGGTTTGTGTTGTTGCGACAAATTTGCTGCGCTTTGGTCTGCCTTCACATATAAACTGACACTGTGCCTGTTTTAAGTGTACCAAACAGTAACGTTACTGAGGTAGTATTTGGATTAATTCATTTAAGAAATAATTTAATATTTTCATGGTTTCAGTCGCTCAAAATAGAATCTCCTCTTTTATATTCTATCTTTTCAAAATAAGATTCGAGGCGTGGGCAATACAGCTGAAAAATCTATCACAATAGTGAAATTTCATATCAGTTGATATCAATAATTATTGATCATGACAGTTGTGACTGACAACTTGTCGTGCATTCAAAGGGGTGGGAGCGGCTAAGCTGATAAAATGAGCAAATATCATAATATTTTTGGCCTAATTTCCTTGATACTGAGACACTGTTGTTGTTAGGATGACTGTTGGTGACTTCACAAAATATTAATTCAGTAGCATTTTTTGATAAAAAATCATCAGCAATGTGGATAAGTGGGTAAAAGTAAACAAAAGAACAGTAAGAACAGTCAGGTAAGTTCAGAGAAACACGTCACTTTACTGTAATGAAGCCTTTCAACCAGGGCCAGACGACACTTATGACATATCACGATTTAACGATATCCAATATCAATACAATATCAATATATTGCCCAGCTCGATAAGATTTACTAGAAGTATTACCACCTCTGGCTTCATGTGCGTTTCTTTTTATTTACATATTGTTGTAATCTGATCTCATCAAGCAACTACATATTAGAAATCCATCAGTTACACCACAGTAGCTCTCCATGTAACTCTCTGGTTGTATTTGCTAAATGTCCAAGTTTGTTATCTTGATGCAATACTTAGTTAAAGGTGTGTATTTAACATCATTACTTAGCAATACCAAACAAAATGTGTCAATTACTCGAAGCTGTCAAAACTGAAGTTGGTTCAGATGCATACTGGTTTTTACTTCTAGTGAGACATTTTTAAGCTTACGACGACAGATGGAATTTAGCCTACGGCTATAATTTGGCATTTTTGCTTGTCAATGTTCATGTAAATAACAAAATTAAAAAAAATGTTACTAAATTACCAATTATGAGATGGCTGTCACAGTGAATGCTTTCTCATTCTGTGATAGGAGTGTACAGTAAGTAGAAATAAACGCATTGATTGCAGAGGAATATGAGCAGTTTGTTAAGTTTATGTTTAAAGTAGAGCACCGTTCATTAACTGTCTCAGTGTCTCAGAGTAACCTGTCAGACAGAACTAAGAAAGCCCTGATTGAAGGGTACATACATCCAGATTTCAAAGTAAATACTGTTTGTTTTTGTCTTTTCACAGGCTGGCGCTGTGGTCTTTCTGCTGATTACTGTCATAGTCAACATTAAACTCATCCTGGACACAAGAAGAGTTGCTAATGAAGATGCAGCAGCTCAAGAATATGGTGAGAAACATGTCCAGAAGTCATTCTGTCAATTCTTTAACTTCCAGACTAGTTCAACAACTGTTTGCACTGTTTTCAGGAAAATGGTGAATGTGTCATTTACCATGGTCACATATTTTGTTAAGTGTTACAGAAAATGGTGTCTGTGTGTTTGTTTGGTCAGGCCATCAGATAAGGTTGGGCGACTGGACAAATGTGTCGACAACCCATTTCCAGACCAAAAATATCAGCTCCTGTTGGAGCTGATATTTTTGTCAATTTTTGACATTTTATTTTGCGAAACTAATGGTCCGCCACTGGAGTTGGAGCCACTGTTTACACTGAAAGAAAAAAATGAGCGCCGCTGAGGAAAATCCCAGCGGTGACAGCAAGAGTGATGATGTGCTTGTGCAGAGAAAAGGTGAACGTTCTACCATGTGTAACTTATTGGGGTTTAAACCTGACGACAGTGCACAAGGAGTAAAATTCTGCAAGCAATGCTTTAGCATCGTCACAGCACCCTAAGCTAACACTACAAATCTCTGTAACCAGCTCCAACGTCACCACAAAATCCAGTATGAGTTACAGTGAAGGACAAGAAACCACATCAAAAAATCCCTGCAGACAGATGTTAAAATATTCCAACAAGCCACTGTCAGCCCATCCACTGGCGATTGCCCTTGTATATGTGCAGGTGTGAACGTGTGCCATCGTGTTCAGTGTGTAGTCTCCGCTGTTTACACTGTGAGATTCAACATGTCAGTCATGTAGGCCTACAGCGCTTTTTTCTCTCACAACACAAGCGCTGCATGCCCGTGTCGAAGAGCGTGCCGGGAAGAATGGATGGATTTGAGCCTGAAAAGTACAGATATGAAATGCTGCGCGTCACTTAATATTACTTTTTGGACTTGCATAATTATTCGCGTGTAATCATTGCATGTAATTATTTTTAATCTTTGCTCCTCAGAGCGATTTGCAAAGTTGCAAACACTTCCTGTCAGGGATAGTTACCTCAGCACCACACCGACATTTCTTTGCGCTGGTCGACTCTGGTCCTCAACGACTCCTTTCTAGTCACAGTTAGAAAACCACAGACTCTGCCTGTTTCTATTTTTGCGGCTTA
>JAPQLA010000020.1:28320318-28339354 GCA_029822935.1 Naso vlamingii
AGTTCATTTAAGTTCCTTGTAATTATTATACGTGGCACGAAATGGAACTGGAACACGCGTGTGTGTGTGTGTGTGTGAGTGAGAGAGAGAGAGAGAGAGAGCAGGGGACACATATGTAAATAGGCTGTTTTGCATATAAAATGCTTTAGCTTCAATATTCCAGAATAATAAATTGCTCAAAGTTAGAGACAGCGCACACGGCCCAGGGCTATCCCGGAGTCATTAAGTAGCCGAATGTAGTGAGGCGGACATAAAGCCAGTAATTCAATGATGGCCGCAGCTATAATGGAGAATTTACATGGAGATAAAATCCATAGAGTGGGACGAGGAGGTGAGAGGTGTGACAGAGGAAGACAGGGAGGGACGAGAGGCATTAAGAGACAAAAGAAAAGGGAGTGAAAAGGAGGAGTGGAGGACGGATGAGAGAAGAAAGGAGGTGTGATGAGGCAGTGAATGAAAAGAAGGAGGAAGAGGTGAAGTGGGGAACTTACAAATGAAGAGTAGGCCAGAGCTACGATTCCTGCTGCCACTTCAGCGATGAAGATGACGAGGATGATGGAGAAGAACTGCAGGGAGGAAAGAAAAGGAGACAAGGACAGACTTTGTATTTGCTGTAATATAAAATATGACAGATTCCCAAAAGCGAAAAGAAGTCTTGAAAAACGACAATTTATCAATTCATAGATTAGGTAATGGAAAGAAAAATTTATCTTCAAAAAATCTGATAATCAATTTTATTGTTTTTAGTGATTATCGAAATGCCACACATTCACTGGCTGCAGCTTCTTAAATGTAAATGTTTCTAAATACATGAAAAGAATATCTTTGAATTTAATTGTTAGTTACAAGCAATTTAGATATATAACTGGGCTGCAGGACATTCACTATATACTTGACATTAAACAAAACAATTAAATCAGTCAAGAAAATAAACAGCAGCATAATTAAGACACAGATGGTTCGATTACATCCAAGTCAAGTCTTCAGACAAAAAGATGAACAAAAATTTGTCTTTTTTATTTTCCCATTTTTGAGGATTATTTTCTTGATTAATGAATTCATTGTTTTATCCAAAAACATGTTAAAGTAGTAAAAGATGCTCATCCCAGAGTCTAAGAACTTTATATTTTATCTTGTCTTAACAGTTAAAAACTGAAGATCTGCTTTTTCATTAAATACTGCAGTGAACCCGAGAGCACAGAGCCCTTCTCAAAAAATCTGATCATATTAAAAAAGAATAAACAAATAAGTCAGAAAAGCTGCTTCTGAGACTTCAGAGGCTCCGGGGTCATGTTAAGCAGCCATTGTTGTCTGTTACAATCACAGCCTGTCAATAAAGCTGGGCTGATTACACAGAGGGACAATAAGGACACACAGAGCCTGAGTGATCCTTTCTTTCGGCTCGCTCATTGCTTTTATTCAGCCCATTCCAGCTGCTTCTCACATGAACCCGATTCGCGCTGCGTCCTGTGCCGTCAGTCTCCGGATCTGCTGCACCGTCATCATTCAACTCAATGGGAGATGTGGACATGATGAGGCTCTACGGGGGGAAAATGTGCAGCCAGTGTTCCTCATTAGACTCACCGCAGTGGACTGAGAGCTAGTTAGCCCTGTCGTTAATGAGCATGATAATGTGCACTGTACGTTTGGGGGTTGGTGGTGCTGCTGATGATGATGAGGCGGGCAGATGTTGATATTAGCTGAGCTCTTAATGTGAATGTAGGAACTGAATGTGAAAACACCTGATGAAGTCATTTGATCATTTGTAGTGGTTCATTTTGCCAGAAATTGAACTCCTTCAGTGCAAGAGTGTGAGTAAATAAACAATAAACATATGTCATATAATTGGCTTTACTACATGGTTGTTGTTGTTGTTGTTGTTTTAGTTTTACCTTCTTGAGTCTCAATGTAAGTGGGTAAATATGGGACACCCTGAGAAATCCTTAGCTCTGGTTTGGTATCCTGTTGGTATCCTGTTGTAGGTAAAATCTGTTTTTGGTGTGAAAATATGTTCCTCTTGCTGTATTGATCTGCTGTTTACTGATGGGCAGGTAGTGTTGTTCAATGTGTGTATCAAACTACTGCTGCTGCTGGAAACACAAGGAACCAAACAGGAAAAATGCCACAAAACTTATAGCTTCTGGCCCAACACTCGCCAGCGTGGGTATGGACGAGGGCCGGACTTGAGCTCGACAGATTTGTTTGGTTGCAGTTTAAAGCAGCTGGATGGAACTTTGAGTTTGTGTTGATCCTAGCAGCCACTCTGGACAAAAGCTGTATGACCACCGCTGCCTGGTGTCGTGAAGCCTTGGATCCGGCCGCCGGTTACTGTGTTCATTTGTTTTGAAAGAGAGAGAGCAGGATGCCAGGAAGTGACACGCCTCACTTGACTGTCCTTTGTTTTTTTTGTTTAAACAGCTGTTTGAAGGATGCACAGTGTTGAGATAATGTGTGCAACTGTGGCATTGTAACATTCCTTTGTAACTTCTGCTACATGCGCCTAATCGTATCATCTGACTTCCGATGCTTCTGACCCTTGGCAGTCAGAAATAGCGAGTTGGGAATAGCCAGTTTTTTGGCTGTTGGTCTCATTTCATTATGCAGATCTTCAGATGGCATCAATATGGAAAGAGGGACAGTTTCAGAACCAGTATGAAGTTGCACTTTAACTTACGCAGGATGACTGTCAGAATCATTTTTTTCTGTGAACTGTTGTGTGAACGCATTGAAGACACTGACCCATATGGCAGTGCCTCTTCAATTAAGTTTGACATGTTTGTTGTGACCTTTGTGCAACCAATAAGATGACAGCTGTGACATCACATGAAAGCCAGTGGAGGGAGGTTAAACTCACTTACCGTGAGCAGCAGACACTTGCTCTCCTTGTGGGCCCCACAGCTGCCAAGGAGCCCCAGCAGCACCAGCACGGCCCCGATGGCGATGCAGAAAAAGCCAACATTGACAAACTGCATGCCTTGGCTGGAGAATGGCTCCAGCAGATGGAGAAAGGAGCTCCCATCTACACTCACCCAGATACCCATGGCCAGCAGGGTCAGGCCGCCCAGCTGCAGAAATATGCAGGAAGAAATCATCAACATGCATTTAATGCAAGTGCATGTGGGCGGCACACAAATCTGTCATTTCTGAAAGCGGGACGTTGACCAGTTCTCTTTCCAGAAGATGAAATCCACACTTAGGAACAGGCAGGAAAACGTCAATCATTTGTTTGCCCGGCAGTCATTCAGGTGGGGTCATCAGCCATTTAGAGGTAATAGCTTTTTGGAAATGAGAGGCCATCTTACATCACTAACCCTCTTTCACTATTACTGACACCATGACACCTCAATATCTTTCACTCTATTCAGAGAGAAGGATTTCTATTTTACTGCCTCAGGCTTCTTATTATGTATCGAGGCCAAGCAACAACTTGGCCTATTTTACCTTCATGAATGAAATGCCTGCCCTTTTTCCGTGACTGCCTTTACACACACTCATGTCACACGGGCATTATGGACGGAAATCCATTTAGTGATCATCTTTAGTGCATGAAGCCAGTACTGAGGTGAACAGAAGTAGACTATGGGATTAAAGCATGCAGAGTTACTGTCATGTCAAGTCACAGGACTTTTTCTTTTTGAGCTCTGCAACTTTCTGCAAGTTCAAGTTGGCAATATAGTGACAACAAGCACTAGACACCACACTGGTAAAAACTGAATTATTTGGTCTTGATGTTTTGAAAGGTGCAGAATTGGTATATTGTTTGAGAGAATAATTCAGGCTTTACTGTTTATCAATATTTTCATTATTGATGGTTTTTATTAATCAGCGGGGCAGCTGGACTCACAAAGTCATGTCCGTTTCTGGCCAGTGGACTGGTCACTGGACCACTCAGCATACATGGAGGAAGTACTGGCATGAGCTACAGGCGTGGTTTATGTGTGTGACGCTCAGAAAGCAACAATTTATTTATTTATTCATTTAAAAGAAGGAACAGTGCTTATTAATGAACATTCACATGTAAATATGCCAGATCGTAGCCATGGGCTAGTTTCCATCTGTAGTCCCTTGGCAGGTTGGTGCCGCACCGCTGTTGCGACGATTCGTTGTTTTCTGACGGCTCACTGTTTAAATATATTTGTCAGTGAAGTTAGCTGAAGTAGTGTGAGCAGCTAACATTATGCTAGTAGTGTCTTTGCTCGGCGTTAGCTATCCACCATGACTTGAAAACACAGGCCGTCAAAGCCAGAACTAGCCCTATCCAAGCAAGCAATGATGTTAGCACGACCAGCCCTGATAGCAGGCTAGCGCTAGCATCCTTTCTGGCTAGGTTAGCACGAGCTTTACTTTGCAGCACAAGTAAAACAGTTAGCATTCCATTCAGTTATGATGTAGTTTTAAAAAGTTAAACCTGATTTAGACTGTCATCCTCAGATTGTGACATGAAACTCAGATCCTGACATGGGGTTTGTCCAAGGGGTGTAGCCGTAGCTAGTTGTCCTATATGGTGGACATTTTTGCACATGTGTGACACACATCTATGCAGGACTCACATCGGGCACTGACAGGGACCACCCTGGGACCCCTGTTAAATTGTCCCACCCACTTTTTTTTATACTCCTATTGCCCATTGTTGAAAGAAGATCAAAACACAACACTGACAACTTCCCTCGATGGAAAAGATGTTTTCGCTATTCTCCCAACTGACTCTGGTAAGAGTTTGATTTACCAGGTGGCTCTGCTGGTGAAGGGTTTGTTAATCTGATTGGTCAAAGTCAGGCTGTGATAGAAGGTGACAGGCGGATGGTTTATCCAATCACCTGCAAAGTATTTTTTTCAAAGTGCCGGCCCTTTACCAATGAAGCCTTCCCAGATGGTTGTGTGTAACAAAGCATCAGGTGCAGTCAGCTTAGTTTTTGTTTTCAACTGCAAAACTGTTGGATCAGAAGGCAAAAAAATTGAAATTGATCTTATAAGAATGTTTTTATGTCCATATTTGAGAATTTGACACTGATCTAAATAGGTTTGATCCATCTTGGCCCAATAATCATAATACATTTTGCTGCCTTTAGTCTTATCCTGGATGCAAAAGTAAATAAGCATCATGAGCTGTGATTAGCTGAGCCACCTGTTGGTTTTCAATGTAAAATATTTGTGGAGAAAGACTTGAGTCTACAGTTGTTATATTGCTGAAAATGTACCGTATACTATCCTTTATCAAGAACACTTGTTAAAATTGGAGCAAGTTTGTTAAGTTTGCATTAAAGACACACTTAATTGAGAACAGACAAATGAGTTATAGTTAAGCTAAAAAAAAAACAAAAACAGCAACAACAACAAAAAACTGACCAGGACTGGTTTTAATTTAAAAAGAAATGACAAGTTAACAAAAATGTGCTTTTTGGTCTCTTACCGTGAACACAAAAGGTGAGCAGACAGTTATTTTTCAGGGACAATGAAGTGCATTTATAGAAATCTATTGACTGAAAACCTGTAAAACCTGCTCATAGCAAACAAAATCAAAATATCACATGCTTCACATTACAGTCAGGTAATCTGCTCATCCCACTGTCATTATCTTCCTCTCCCTCCTCATTGCTCTGCCGCCGGCCTTCCCTTCTTCTTCTTCTCTTCCACCCTTTTATCCTCCTCCATCCCCTCTGTCTATTTCACCCTGCACTCGTGCCGAGTGATTTCTTCTTTCCCCCTCCTGCAGAAACCATGTTTGAAACCTGATATTGTCTGTCAGGCTCCATCAGACTCTTGCAGTCAAGGGGGCCCCCACCGCTCCCCATCAGGCCCCGACACTCCAAATCTCCTGTCAGATGCTGACATCTCCCATGTGGGAATCATCATCTTCCCCCTCTTTTCTTTGTCTCTGCCTTTTTTTTTTTTCCACTTTGGGCGCTGCTCTTTCTGTCTATTTTTTACTCTCTTTCAATCCTTCCGCCTCCCCACCTTTCACTCCGGGGTTCTTTTCCCGGCTCTTGAACCTGCTCAGTGCCATCACCGCCCTGTTAGCTAAATGTGATACGACAGGCATATTTCCCCTCAAACTCTGTGTGTGCCACCATCATCATCCTTCACCAGGTATAATTATAGCTGGCACACTGTCTTCTTCTTTTTTAAGATGGCTAATCCCTTTTATGGTGTGCCATATGCAGGTGGATGTCAGCTGAACATCCACATGCCAAAAAGACTCGGAAGGCTTGAAGTAAATCAGGTTTCTGAGCGAGTTGGAGTGAAAGGAGAAGCAGTGTCCCATCTATGGCAATGGGAAATATAACCTATTAGGGATGAGAAGAGTGGAATGAATAACAGGCTGCAGAATAGGAGGCCATGGCCTCTAGAGAGGGGGAGGTGAATGGAGAGAAGAGATAGAAAGATACAGAGGGAGCAGAAAAAAGAACGGTCCTGTCCCATCCCAAATGAAATGGAATTGGTTCTCTTTGAAAGGCCTGGAATGAGAGAGATGTCAGTCGAGTATAAGACCCATCTTCATGGGTCATATTACTGGGAGCAGACAACCTGATTAAGTCTCAACTCTCGACCGCAGATCTGCAAACGCAGAGCACACACGGAGACGCTTCTAATTTCCAATGCATTTAGATCGGTTCAGGGAAAACGGCAAACCAAAGTGTCACAGTGGAACAATTATTCAGCATACACTTGAAAATAAAATCACAGGGTATGTTTTTGCAAACTTGTTTTCCCAATCCAGTCACTAGAATAATGCTGGCATTATACGTTTCCAACATGCGGAAACTTTACGTTTCAAAAACAGCTTGAAAATGTGCCAACAGTTGTTGAAATTTCCCATTTTACCTTTTCTATTTAAAGTGAAAGTTGATAGTTTTCCCAACTATTTCAGCTCCGCATGCATTAGGAGAACTTTTGTGTTTTCTCTCAAACACTGACTTTTGACTCAGATCTTTAGTCTTTGCATGAACAAGTTAATCGCACGTCCCAGTAATTCAGTCTTGGATGCTTCCTGTAAGGTAAAGGTAAAGGTATTTTATTGGTCACATGTACACAATGTACAGTGAAATTTGTTCTCTGCATTTAACCCATTCCTGAGAAGCAGTGGGCAGCCACAGCACGGCGCCCGGGGACCAACTCCAGATTCTAAGCCAGTACCTTGGTCAGGAGTACTGACTGGAGATAGACCCAATGTACATGTTTTGATGATGGGGAAAACCAGAGCACTCTGAGAAAACCCCAAAGAACCCACAGAGAACATGCAAATTCCACATAGAAAGGTCCTGCCCAGCCGGGAATGGAACCCAGGACCTTCTTGCTATGAGGCGACAGTGCTAACCACTATTCCACCGTGTCGCCCAACTGAAATACTTCCATGTTACAGAGAAAAAAAGGAGAGGAAAAGAGATAAAAAGCTTCGCTGACAGTAAATGTGCATCAAAAATGCAAATAAAAAGCAGGTGAGTGTGGACACAGACGTGCAGGGAAGAGCAAGCAACATAAAATGCTGTTTTTCAAAGTAAATTTGAGGCAAATATGTTTTTTAGCTGTTGCGTTAGTGCAGCTCAGTGCATTTTGCCTGTGTGAGAATTTGGTTTCTGTCATAATTTGGATTCAGGCTGTTCGGTCACCTAAGAACTTCACAGTACGATTTACAGTGAGATGCAGGAGAACTGCTTTTTAGCTAAACCAAAGATTTCAACAGAACTTATAGCCTCCTGTAGTAGCATGAAACCTGAGTCAGCGGTCATTGGGGAGAATTCAGCTCACCTGGTCTGACAGCCACACCATAAACCTGTTTCAGTCAGCCAATCCTCGTGTGTGCTCTGGCTTCCCCCCTTTATGTGTGTGACACAGTGAACTTTTTACATATGTAAATTCTCTGGTTTTGTGGTAAACTGTGGTTGGAGGTGTTTGACCCTGCAAATGTGACTGACTCTGGAGGAAAGTTGTTGGGGTTTTTTTTTTCTGTTTTTAGTTTGTTTTAGAACCAGAGATGGACATGATTTATCAATGATTGATAACTGATCGTTAAGAATTTTGTCAATCACGAGAAAATTTTATCGATCAAATGTAAGTATCAAATAGAGGATGTGTTCTATAGTTTGAGCCTTGAAGCAATGCAATGAATTTCACTATGTGGCAGCAATAAGACATCTTACCAATAAAACTCTTACTCTTACCGATAAAATACTCAGATGCCTATAAGTTGCTGTCATGGCTGCCACGAATATCAAACATAAACATGAAGAGGTCAAGGTGAAGTTTGGCATGGGACCATTTTAAACTAAAAGATGATGAAGTTCTTTGTAAACACTGCAAAGCTGTGTATAAGTACAACACGACAACGACCCCGATGATGTACGACTTGAACGAAGTACATCTGACCCTGGTTAACGTCAATGTATCCTCCTCTCTCTACCTACCGCCCCCTCTGTCTGAGCACGGAGGAGCCGCGATGCACAGCGGTAAATGATGTTTTTTGATTAACTTATCGTTTGATATGCTTGTTTTTTGGAAATGTTTCTAAAAGAGGCTCAACTGTGTTTAAGAGCGTCGCAGCGTCGGCTCATTGATATGTCAGAGCCTCGCGCTTTGCTGCCGTTACGTTACATGCGCAGCATCTTTTTTTTTTGTTTAAGTTTATCAGTTGAACTTTAACTACCTAGTCAAAGCAGATTGTTGGTGCATGGACTAAAAGTTCTTCTTGGAATAAAGATTTAGTTTAGGAAAAACACATATTTTATACAGCTTCTTCTTTCCCACCTGTAGCTCGTTTGCTTTGTATCAGTTCAGATGATAACATGATATGTTGTTGCCTGTTTCATTTGGGTTGTATTATGTTCACACTGCAGTATTGTAAAGCGGGCCAAAGCACACACCAACACAGAACTGTCCTTAATTACCTCACAGCCTCCTTTTCCCTGCATATGTAAACAAATGACACGCAGATTGGTCCCACTTTTCATTGTAAGGATGCTTTTGTGCAGTCAAAACAGCAAAATTGACCTAACCAACAAAATGAGTCGTGGGTTGATTCGAGGCCTTTTCCTGTGATGCCGTTATCCACGAGGCCTTTATATGAGATGCCCTTAAAGACCTGAGGTTGACTGGTGGGAGGTCATTAGGTATGGGAAATGATGAAGTTTACTGCGAGACACATGGATTGACAACTTCTTGTCTGACGAATGATGCCTTTTACTCTTAAGGACTTACGTTGTCCTAAAATGGACACTGTCTATTAGAAGGACAAATTCCTTGGTTCGACGAGCTGGACCAAGTTCTCAAAATTAAACTCATCGTTGAAGTAGAACCAGTAGATGCTGCTAAGTCTTGTGATCTTACTACACCAGGTACCAGCTCTTCTGCTGATGTTAAACTGGATGGAAATAGTGAGTAGCTTATCGCTATTTCTACGCTGATATGCTGATTAGCTACTACTGTTGGAGTGTAATGGAGTAAACCAGTTACCTGTTCCAGTTGTTGAGTTGTTTGAGTTCTCACTGTAAATGAACCACTCAGGGTTCGACTGGAAGCGAGCTAAGACCATCCCCTCTAGGTGATCTCGACTCTCATTTTGTTCCACATCAGAGGGCGATTGCTGTGTTTACATATCTCCAAATAAAGCAGGCCAAGTATGGAAACTCTCCCTGCTTTAAAGCAACTTCTTCATATGATCCAGGTGTGGAAGCACCCAAAACTTGCAGGAAATCTTAGGCCATGCTTAGACAGTGCAAGTTTTTGCAACAAACGAAACACTTTTCTTGCAGTTCGACCTTCCTTTATGTGACAACAGCATGCTGGCGCCCCAGAAACCACTAACTTTTGAAACTGGGTTCCAGACTGCAATCTTTTGAAACTGCACCCTTCTTTTTGGCTGTGTAAACTTGCAAATCGCAAAGCCTGTGACAGCAGTGACTACGCTGATGCTAATGTTAATGCTAACGCTAGCGCAAGTCAATACATTCCACAGTAGCCTCTACCAAACTCTGATTAAACACTCCACAGTGCACCAAAAGCAAGTCGAACGACAGTCTATTGAGGTGAATTCGAGTGTTGGTAGCATTTTTGAACTCAAACTACAGCTGAATTTCCTTAACATGTGGCAGCTTAGGGCTTAACAACAATAGCAAGTAAACAACTTAAAGCAGCTGCGATGGCATGTCATTACAAAATTACACCACCAGCTACTGGCCTGGCATGCATACTGCAGTGCTCTGTTGTTCATGTAGATGCGAATTTTTTAAAGACACAAAGGAAAAACTTTTCAGTTTTTAGTAGGGCTGCTCTCATCTAAACGTGATCTTAACGAGTTCTCTTGCCAGTTCAACTCAGCAGAATCACTTTTCACTTGACATAAATCCTCATTTTTCTGCTCTCTGGTAGGACTTACATTTTATGTTACCCAAGTAGACAACGTGGAGGATAAATTCTCATCATGCAGATTTCCACAGGAGACGACTCTTCAGATAAAGATAAAAGTTGCAACATCAAACTTGAATTGCTGTTGCAGTGGCTGAAGTGTTTTAACGTTCACATTAAAGCCTCGTCTTTATGAGCTGAGGAGAGCCCTTTTTATCATTCTGCTCTGCTGGCTAACAATTCAGAGGGGGAGAACATCATAATCTGTGTGCTGCTGTGACTTTTAGAGCTGCCGCAACAGATTTATCAAGCAACGGCACTCAGGCAGAAATGTGAGGAAAATGATGACTTGTGCTGGGAGCTTCATCTGTGACAGAGCGCAGGTGGGCAAATTCAGCTTACACATGCCAAAGTTTCTCTCCATTTCACACCCTGCATTAGTTTTCAACATTAAGGCGACAATGTAGGTGGCAAAATTAGAGCCTTTGAAGTTAATGAGATGAAAATCGCTATGGTGAGCAGAATGTGGAGGAGAGTGGAGCATCATTCAGGTCTTCTGCCTCAGTGATCCGAAATGTTTATGTAACATCTCTGTTTGCATTGATTGGCAGCATGAAACGATTTTCTATGCATTGTGTTGCAAGATATTGTTTGTGGGTTGTTTTTTTTTCACACGACTTTTCATGTTAAGATTTCACACCCGCTCCCCTCCTCCCTCCCCCGCCTCCCCCCTCATATATTAGCATGCAATCAAAGAGGAAACATACTCACAAAGATAAGCAAGTTGAACAAGACCATCATCAATTTGACGAATGTGAAGCAGCCCATTTTAATCTGTATTAAAAGGAGAAGATAAATTATAGCATTTCTTCTCTCATCAGCTGAGACCTTCTATCTCTCATTCTCTCTCTCTCTCTCTCTCACACACACACATACGCACACACACAGGGCTGCACAGTCGACACAGCCAATCTTCACATGCCTGCTGTGGTATTACATCCAGCTCACATCCCAGTGAAATTACTGTGAAAATTACATCAGTGACAATGAGTCCTAATGATAACACACAGCTGCGAGGAGCAGTAAAGATATCTGCTAATAGAGGATCTATAGGAGGGGGAAGCCATATTAGACAGGAGTGTCTATATGTTGCAGAGGCATAAGATACAGAGAATATGAATCTTACCCGTCAGCGTGCTGATATTTCTATAGATCCAAAGTAGAGCAGATTCAAGCCAGTTTAAGTGTTTGTGTTTCCGCTTATGGAAAGAAAACGGAATCTTACAAAATGCAGCAGACACTTAAAAACAAATCATGAAAGACACAGGAGTTTTGTGTCCCTGCAGATCAGGTGAGTCAACGTGAATGCCAAGATGACTCTGTCTGAATATACCTGTGTGGTGATTACATCCACGCAGGTCCAAGCCAGTGGCGGAGATCAGAAATCTGATGAGTGCTTTAAGCTCAGGTTTGTTAGACTGAGAGGAGGACTGGGTGTGGTCCAGGAGGATACAGGTGAATGTGGCTCAGGTGCAGAGGCTCGAGTGGCAGCTCTGACCCCTGCAGGCACACAGCGACACAGATTCACCACACAGGATCATGTCTTCAGGGATTTGAGGCGTGGAAAAAAGGAGAGTCTCTGCTTTAGAGCTGTCAGCATCTGAATAGACAAAATAATCCTCAAAACTTAGACAGGAGAGTCATGTTGCACCACATTGGTAAAGGTGTAGTCATAACCTCTTTGGATAAGCCTGTCAAGTTTGTCATGTCCCACAGTGGTGTCATAAGTATTGAAGACGAGACAGTCCTCAGCTGTTTAAGTTACATTTTGTGCAAAACAAATGAAAGTTTTAACCCTTAGTGTTCTCTGAAACATATTTATTGATTTATTTGAGTTGATGTATCAATCAGTTCACTTTCTCAAAGCATTTACTATTAAGAAGTTTTGTCTGTGACCTGCACCTTGCTTTGGTGTTTTAGTGCAATATGTGATCATCAAGTGCAAATTTTAAGACTTTTCTGTAGAGTTAATGTTGAAACCACACAGTGTCGACTGTATGACGACTGTAGATCACCTGTTCTGCTTCTTTAGAATGTTGAGTTTTCTTTTCCTTTGGACCTGTACTTGGACTGTCATCGCCTGGATGCTGTGTTTTCTTCTTGACTTGATCTGCGATTGTAACTCACAGGAAATAAAAAGTACCTATGTCAGTTAGACACAACTGAAGGGCCCTTCAGACAGAATGCGGCCATGGCACCGCTGCCTGCGCCATGCCTCGGTGGTTTTGTGCTGCGCTGAGCAAAGTACAAGGCTTAACTTTGATCGCTGCACACTCTGATGAATATACTCACAGCCAATAGAAACAAGGCAGCCAACTAGGCACGTAACTGTCTGAAATCAGACTGTTTCAATCACAGCTAACAGCACTGATGGTAAATCTGCCATATTAGTCCTGTAACTGCTGACAAACATTTGCTTGAAAGATGAAATCTTCACACTTTTTGCTTTGGTTTGGTCTCCACCAACACTTTAGAATAATATTTGGCACTCCACTTGGTAATTGTTCACTTTATGTATGTTGTTGTTGACGACAACATTCCTCTTTTATTTTGATTTTTTTTTTTTTGAGTGGCTGCAGCATGGGCAAAAAGCCAAAAACAAATTTCCCATCTTGTGGGATAATAAAGTTCATCTTGATCTTGACTTTACACACTAACTGTCTGTTACTGGTTGTTCGTGTACAGTTTGTTTATCAGAGCAAAACAATAAGATAAGAGGCTAAAAAAACTTCATCTGGCTGCACAGTTGGAGATAATCACTCATGGGTTTGATTTGCTTCAGATTTCTTCTCCTCTTGCAGTTTGATTCATTTGATTTAATAGTGATCAAATGTGATCCGATTAATGAAAAATATCTGAGTCGTGTCTAACATTGTTGTGTTTTTTAAATAGTCTAAAAGCCCATTTCCAAAGATAACTTCTTCTACTTGTTTAAAAAAAAATGCTTTGACTTGATTATTGAAATCTCAGTTTCTGATACCTAATACTTCATTTTTGATGTTTCAGCTTGATGTTTGGCCCCAATTATGCATCATTAGTGTGTATTGTTTCATAACAAGTGATTAAATGAATAAGAAATGTAGACTGGATTGTTTGTGGCACCCCATGGGGAGATTTCATCAACAATAAGTGCAGTTCAGGAGGATGAAACAACCAGCCTATATTTCTGTAAATCAAATTCTTGGAGGAAAAACAAAGCGTAGGCAGAGGTTTTGGACCTTTGCCTCTGCTCTGCGGCTCTGTTTCTGCCTCTATACTGTCAACTCTATTGTTCATCTTTGTTTTCTTTGTTTCTGTGGCTCCTGAAAGCTGCAGTGGCCCCTGCTGACCACCAGAGGGGAGTAGTAAGCTGCAGAGGCAGCTGTAAGAGCCTCCTCTTCCTCATTGTTGTCCTGCAGTGTCAACTGGTGATCATTGTCCCTCTGAGCGGAGGAATGTGCTCTTCTTTGTCCAGGAGCAACAGAAAGAGTAGAAGAAAAAATTTAAATAAAATGTTGAGTTGATCAAGGTTTTTCTTTCTTCTTTTTTCGTCACCACCATTTATGATGCTGTTAACGCAGTGCTAAATTTTAGTCACCGTTCAAAGCCAAATAGTAGATTTTCATAGTAACAGCAATGCAAAGCTTTAAATAAATATTTGATTACAGATGTTTTGTTGTTGACATCCTTACTGCTGCGTCCTTACACCAGTATTTTATGGCTGATTGGAGCAGTTGGAGCTTCTAGCATCTTCCTTTGTTTCATGGCTTGTTTCTAAGATTCTCCTCCAGTCAGAGTCCATTTACACGGAGCTGCAGGCGAGAGAGAAACTCTGTAAAGAATGGCAGGAGCCCTCCGCCCAGTGCCACCTTGTTGGAGAGTTGAGCACATAGCCGAAGTCCTTCTCAGTAATATTACTTTAATGGCCTTATTGTGAGTTATGACAATCTCACCCACACAGTCATTAACCCACCGCTCCTTAATCTCAGCGAGAGGAGCACCTGTCAGGCTTCGTTAGCCATTAAACCGTTAATAATCTCCACCTTCGTGCACGCTCACACACACTCTGCAGCCGTGGCGCGTGGAAGAAGAAATGAATAGAAGGGTGCTTTTTCATCACCTCTGATGAAAGCAGTGACGGGCCGGGGAGATCTCGGGTGAGATGGAGAAGGTAAAAAACAAGGGTCCCTTAATGAGGTCTGTTAGATTGAGTATTATCAGTGGCCCTCCAGGGCAGCTGCCACAGTTATACATCTACTGCTGCCGCGCTGCTGCTGCCATTACATGTATACATTGGAAGTCCCATGTGAGCATTGTTTCATTCTTTAACTTGGTTTTAAGGTTGACATAATATCATCCAGTATGTGTTCAGCAGCTTTAATGGCTCTATTGCTCATTAAAAGCTCTTGGTGGAGCTTCAGTGACTCATGATATTTAGCCTGACAGTGAGGAATCATTTCAGTTCATCATACAGAGGCTCTAATTTGTGGTTAAGAAAAGAAACATTTTTGATGTTTAACCAGTAATTCATATCCAAGCAGATTTGCCTGGAAGAAACAACAGAAATGAGCGAATGACTGTATCGAGAGCTTAAATTTAGAATTTGGGGGAATGCTTTGCCCTCTAAATGAAGAAATTACTAGTTTGATGGCACAATTCATTAGGATTTCCTTCTGAATGGTGAGGACGCGCTCCCACATCCCTGTCACGTGTTTCGTGCTGAAAGAAATAAACATGTCTGTTTTTCTTACTTAGATCCTGAAAAGTTGATATTGTGGAGATGAAAGGTTCTCACCTGACCCTGATGATACACTCATGATACACTGTGTGCGTGGGTGTTTGTGTGTGTGTATGAGTGTGTGTGTGTATGTGTGTGTGCAGCAAAGCGCTGACAGGCCCTCTGTCAGACATTTTCTGATATAAACCGCAGAGTTCATGACCCCTTGAACTATAAACCACCAGTGTGGGGCCTCTTGACTTTGGCCTGGTGTAAATAGCCTCTGGTCATGGAGTGTGTTTGTTACAGAAGTCTGATGATGATGATGATGGTGATGATGATGATGATGATGAGGGTGATGATGGTGATGTATATGTGCACCTATCCTGACCTCCTTCTGCACGCCCCCCAGGCAGGATGTGTGTGTAATATCCATGCTGTTGTCCTCGGTCAAGGCAGCGAAATAAAATTGGAGCTGATGAATCACCTCCGAACGCGTCGCTCTGACATCCAGTAATGCCTTTTGTTCTATAGTAACAATCACTGGTCCCATCTTTATGAAGTGTCTAATTATTTCCACATGGCAAACGATATTGAGAGACTTGATCTAAATGAGCACAGCAGTCACTCTATTATTGTTCATAATCCATTATGTCGACATTACAAATTGATCATTTCTTCAAAGTGAGGGATGAAAGTCGGGAGCCAGAGTGGCGCCGATTTAAACACTGTCGGTATGGGAAGTGGTACCTCTGTGACCTCTATTGTGTCCCCTGCTCTTTAATTTATCACACACACCCATATAAGCATTGCATATTAATTCACAGCAATCCATTAGGCCATAGGAGGTCCACAGTCTATAAATCAAAACTAAAGGACTGGCTAATTGACTCACATACAAAGGCACCGGATGGTTTAAAAAAGATGGGAACAGATAGGAGGAGGGGTGGCAGAGATGAGGAAGAGGGGATGAGGAGGAAGGGGTTAATGGAAAATTAAGTGAAGGACAGGAAAAAGAGGAGGAAGAGCAGCAGGAGCAGTGTGCAGCCGTGTATGGCTGCCTTTGACCCATGTGCCTCCTTTGTTCTATGACGGATGGTATTCAGCGATGACACACATTGCTTATGAGCCCCCGTGGCCACGGGCTCAATCTCACCACCTATAGGGCCACTGTGCAGCAGAAGCAGCATATAGGAGCCAATCCTCGCAGGGCTCTTAGCAGCGCTGCTAATTAGCTGAAAGGGGTCATTTGTATGCAGCTTCTCTGTCTCTTTATCTCTGGCTCTTTCTCTGTCTCTCTCTGGGTCTCTTTCTCGGTTATCAATCTGTTTCCCACCCTCATCCTTATCTCAATTTGTCTCCACGACTGTAATTGTTTCTGGTCTAATAATAAACGTAACTCAGGTCTTATAAGTTGGCTGTCACTGAGTCGCTAACAGATTAAAGTTCAGAGACTTTCATTTCCTCTCCCTCAGTGATTCTAATGTACTTAAAGAAATGAACCGACACCTTTTAATCCATTAAATGCCCCTCAAGGAGGAATTAAGAAAAGTTTTTTTTCTTCTTCTGTGACTGTATTAAGTTACAGTTACTGAGAAAAAAAAGTGTAATTAAATTACAGTTACTTTTGAAAATGTTAACGATTACAAAGAGGGTTCATCCAGTGTTGGTGAGTAACTAGTTACAAGTAATGGACTTATGTAATTTATTCACAAAAAAATGTAACTGTAATAAGTTGCAGTTACTGAGAAAAAAATGTGTAATTAAATTAATTAAATTACTTTTAAAAATGCTAATGATTACAAAGGTGGTTACATCTGAATATTTCTGTAGAAAGCTTCGGCTGTGTGTTGAATAATCATTTGTTGCTTTGCTTTGATGTGCACAATGCCTTCTTTTGTCATTTCCAGTCGAGGCTGTTTAGTGAAGTTTGATGCTTTTCTGATGCTTTTGATTGGTTCTCTTGTTTAAACTTGCAGCGTCTCACAATTAAATTCAGATATCAAAAAAGGCTCGAACACAACAGTGCAATGCAAAATATTTTTACTAACTGTTAAAATGATGTTGACGTCGAAAGTTTCCTGTCATACCAGAGGAAACATCTTCAGGTATGTAGCCTATACAGTGACTGCCAGCAGTCATAGTAAATAAAGTACAGAATGCAATGCCTGTCACACTGTTGAGTACAAGTGTACGGTTAACACTGTCAGGTTCAAACATTTGAAAATGGTTAACAGTTGAAAACATTCCTTAGAAATTTAAAAACTCATCAAAAGTGATAAGTTAATTTACTTTGATAAAGTTATTGAAATAGTTACATTAGTTATTACTACTTATACTACTACTTGCAACTTATTTAAATAGGTTAACTAGTAATCTGTAACCTATTTTATGTCCAAAGTAACCTTCCCAACCCTGGTGTTCAGTTCTTAGCAACACGGTTCAAGGTTCAAGGAGATTTATTGTAATTCTCAACAAGTACATGGTACATGAGGAATGAAACTGGTTACTCAAGTTCCAGTAAAAGGCGAGATGCTGCTGTTGAAATGCTGCTTTCAAGTTGAAAACGTGAAGTTGTTAAATCACGTCGTGAATTCAAGTACAGGAAAGGTTTGGCATTCAAGTGATAGCCGCATATAACCAGCATTGCTAGGAAAAGGTAATATGGACGTCAAAAGATCTCTTGTTCTCCTCCTGGCTTTCTATTACTTTGTGTTTCAGCGCCATGGGGGAACAAGAAATGAGACGATGAAGATGATGATTTATATCTAGATTAACAGTTTGTCTGCACTTAAGGTGTGTTCAGACCAAAAGTGATGAACACCACAAGATTACATACAAAGTCAATGTAAAGACATGATTATATGCGATGTCACTTAAAAATGTTTGCGAATATGCGATGTGGCGTCTAACGTCTCTATTGCCTCATTGCTCAGAGTTGAAGATATTGAAGACATCGCGTGATGCTGTGCCGCGACAGCCATCAGTGTTGAGATTCTCCTGACGTCAATGACATCCCAATGGCATGAATGTTTACCAAAAGGACATTGAATCAGACATATTGGTATTAACAGCTGTTGTTGTGAGTGAATGCGGTGGAGCTCCCACATCACGACTTTATACACCACGGGATTATTTTATGAACATGGACACGGCGTCATTAAGTTTTCCAAAATTTCTGGGACTTCCACAACTGATGCTGTGCAGAAAGGATGATTTCATCAGCCGTGGCAGCCCTGACACTGCTAGCCAATGTTAACTGTGGCTGACACGGAGATTTGTGACACAATTTAACAGGCTCCAGATGATTTTATTAACCAGACCTGACGTGGTTTAGTTTTCCAACCTGTCTAGAGCCTCCACAACTGATGTAGTGCAGAAATAATGATTAAATTGATTAACGACGGAAAGTGACCAGTCCCTCCTCCTTTGAACAAGCAGACTGTGTACATCACGCGCACGAAGTGACTGAAGCGATGGTCCAAAATATAATCCAATTATGATCAAGCGACACAACGCTTTGTGATTACATTGCGTTTATCCCTTTTGGTCGGAACACACCTTTACTTTTGGTCCTGTACGAGCCAATATGGCTCCGCCATTTCTGAAAACACCAGCAATCATGTCACAACTCGTGAACTCTGAGCTTTTGGAAAGTCGACTTACAACGTCCTGAATACAACTAGAGGGAGAAGTTCGTACGGTCTCGTACGAACTTCGTACGGTGAACATGGTAAAGATGACCCAATCTGAAGGCACCAAAAGACCAACACTGGGTCACTTTCAGAAACATTTGGACCCTTTCACTGAAAAATATATTTTATGCACGTCAAGTTTGAGCAGGTTTTCAGGTTTTGCATCTTTCCTTCTTTCTCATTCCCCCGTTTTCTTCTTTCTTCCCTTTTTGCTTATTTGCACACCAACACACACACACACACACAC
>JAPQLA010000020.1:28339454-28350817 GCA_029822935.1 Naso vlamingii
CTTCTTTCTCATTCCCCCGTTTTCTTCTTTCTTCCCTTTTTGCTTATTTGCACACCAACACACACACACACACACACACACACACACACACACACACACACTCAGTCTCTGTTGGCCCTTCAGCCCCCCACTCTGTTTCCCGCCTTGTGCAGGGGATTGATGGAGATATGGGAGGCTGTCATGCAGTAAATAGCGTGGACATTGGCTCCCCGCCATGAGATGGGAATCAAGCCTGCTTCTCGTGCTCTTAACGCTTCCTCTCTTCTCCACTCTTTCACTACTGCCGACCTCCTCCCACCTCCTCCTCCTCTCCACCTCAAAAAACGTTAAGTATGAACGGCGGAGGGCAGCGAAGCCTCCTGCCATCCTTCACCTTGATGCACGAGCCAATATGCCATCACTAACAAAAGGCTCTCCAAAACATCATTCCTTGTCCTCCTCCTCTCCCTCTTCACTGCTCATCTACTCCTTCTTTCTTTTGTCTCCCTTTCCTGCTCCTTCTCTGCCTCTTCATTTCTTTGTTTTGCTCGCTGCATCGTTTCATCAGGCATGCGAAGCATCTCGTCGCAGCATCATGGACACTGAGTCCCTCCGGCTCGTGAAAGGTTAATGCTTTGGATGGCTCTAAATTGTTTGGCTATTTCAAGGGGCTGTGAAAGGAATAAGTCAACCATAAAATTTGATCGGCTGCCTCCCCCTCTCCTCCTCCTCCACCTCTCTCATCTGCAGCATCCCCTGTCACTTCCCTCAATCATTCTAATTTTCTTTCCTCTTTCTATCTTTGCCGTCCTCATTTTGTAGCTCTCCCTCCACCTTCGCAGTTCACTTTATCTTCATTTTGCCATTTTCCCCTTTGTTACCCAAACACAAGTTCAAAGGTGACGAGACTGAAATCTCATCCCTGCGGCGTCCTCGATGGCTTTGTCCCACATTAGGGAAGGGATTTCAGGAAAATTGCTCCTCTCTCTTTGTACCTTCGACCACAATTTACAGTGTGGGACTACAGGAGGGACTCATTCTGCCTGGTGAAAGAAGAGTAAAATGACTTTCATGTGCTCACATGGTTATCATTATCCCCAGCTGGAGTAGACAGCGTCCCCATGTCGCCCTCCATAAAGCAGTGACCCCTCAACTCTTTAAACAATAAAGGCTGGCGTCTGAGTGGCTCTGCGGGTCGAGCATGTTTCTGTTTCCCTTCAGGGAGTGGATTGAAGTGGAGACAAGGTATTGCTAATTCTGTTCACTAACATGATTATTACAAGTTCTCCAACTTTAAAAGTCAAGTTAATGTTCTGGTTCGAGAGAGATCTTGGTCATGGTTAACCGACGTCAGCGGTGGTGGTTTGTAGGATGTTAGTGGTCTCTGAAGTCAAAGTCAGACACTTTTTATCATCCACCCCAAAGACCCTGACCTAAGAGGTTTGCTGTGCTGTGAAACACAGAGTGCTGAATTGCTGGTGCATTTTTTTATTGCCAACCTGGAAGTTAGCATCACACTGGTTCCCTCAGCAAAAAGCTTATGAGATTTTTGAATGGGATTTTGAATTATTGCCAAAAACCAGTGACGAACAGCAGTTTAGGATACTAAAACGTTTTGTTCAGCGTGATAATTTTTAAAGTGTAAATGAAATCAGCAGAAGCAAAAAGTTATTGTTAGGCTATAAACGAGCTACACTGTGGTCACATGACTTAACCGCTAAACATTCACCTTGGCTATGGGGCGTGTATGGTATGAGAGTTAGGGGAGAATCTAGCTATAAAAATAAATTGTATTTAAAGAAATATAAAAATTTATAGCATGTCCATATTGACTTAAATATATACATTTAAATCTGTATACACAGTGCTAAGAACCACTTAAAACTCGTACAGCCCTTCTATGGGCCAGTAGAATGGCAACAGGTTAAACATCGCCATATCCTCTTAGCGTGACCTGATCTAGCTAGTGACCATGGCTGTCTCCTTTGCATGTCTCACATACTTTTTCAAAGATATTATATATTTTATTCCTTTTTCACGTGTTGGCGTCTAATGTCCCTGGCAAACACTGTAGTATCATTTAGCCACTTGTTAGCAACCGCTTTTTTTAAGATGTGTAAAATCCTGTAAGTTCAAAAACTGGGTTTATATTGAGATATTTGATGTTGCAGAAAAACGTCTGAATATTTTCAGCCTATGTGAACCACACACCTTATTTTATTTCAGGCATTTAACTAAAACCCATTCAAAAAACACAGACTTTAAGATTCTAATAGCACCAGAATATTGAAAACACCTACACATTTTGTTTCCCCTCTTTTAGGTGTTAAAGTAATTAAGTCATAGGTTTATGATCATTGTGTTTATGTCTAAGCCTGCTCGAAGCCAAGCTGAACTATGGTTGAGCACAATACAGAAAAGAATACATTGAAAAAGTTTGTGCTAGCTTGCATGCACAGTTTGCTGGACTTGAAGGGGAATGTCAAGACTGTGGGTTGTCAGCTCCCGAGCAAACCAACTGGATACTCAACAAATTTTGTCTGACTCATGGACGCAAAGCCGGGCAGGAACCCGCATGACCCTTGCTACATGTCAGCTAACCCTGACTGGTTGTGAGAGTCGGATCAGGTCCAAACTCAAGAAGTTGGGATGGTGTGTAATATAAACAAAACAGAAAGTGATCAGAACAGAAAGTTTCTAACCCCCTTCTTTATGATAAATTCAACTGAAAACAGTACATAGACAATGTATTTATTTGACATCAACTTAATGGATTTTTGTAAAAGCATTTGCGTATTTTGGATTTGATGCAGCAACACATTTCAAACCAGTTGAGACTGGAGAAACAACAGACTGGTAAAACTGCAGGATGCACAAAAACACCTGTTTGTAGATTTTTGTAAGTAAGCGGGTTTGTTGGTAACAGGTGATAGCATCAGGATTGATTATGAAAAAGGAGCATCCACCACTTTGGTTCACCGCTTTGTGAACACATGATTGTACAGTAATGTGCATATTTTCAGATGGACACAAACAACAAACAACACAACGATCGTAACCAACAAACAGCTTACTGAACTGATTTATTGCTGCTGAAATATACTTATTATGATACTTTATATAGAATGTAATATAACTGTGATTTTTAGACACTGGGCAGATAATTGAGATGATGATAAGTAGGATTTCTTTGGGAGGGATATTCGGATTTTTCTTTTCATTATGAAAATTTGTTTGAACTAGAATCTAACTGATGTGAATCCAACCTGACTGAAGCTGCTGTCCTGAAGGAATAATTAAGCCTTCCAAGTCTTCACTGTGTGCGTATGTGTGTGCGTGCAAGTGTGCTTGCGTGTGCAAATGTGTGCATGTGCTTGTGTGGAACAAAAAACCTTTAGTTTTCAGTTGAGAATCATTTGAATCAAACTGCTGCAGAATTAAATGCTTTTACTGAAAATGGCTGCAAAATAAAAACTGGAATTGTTCCATTAAAAGACTAAAACGACAACAACAAAAAAGAAATGCATGACAAAAATAACCACATCCAAGGTAAGAAATCAGGACTCAGTAATGAGATGGATGCTACAGTTACAGTGTGTGCTCATGTTTTTGTCTATAGAGCAAATGGCGGCTGGCTGTGACACGCGAGCCTCTCTGTATAAACTGCTTCAGGGCAGATTATCACCCACATACAGTTCTGCTGCTCGCTACAGTATCAGTTCAGAATTGTACGAGCCTGCAACACGTCTCAGCTTCAGTACACACACGTGTCAACACACCCGAAGAGCACGTGAACATTCAAATGAAACACAACAGCAACATTTTTTTTTTTTTAAACATTATACTGGAGTAGCAGTCATCTGTTTTCTTGATTTCCAAACAAGACTTTTATTTTAATTAACTAATTAAATTAGAAACCATACATGGAATCATATTCTTCATCATTAAAAGTAGCCAAAAACTGTTCAAAATGTGACATAATCCCTCATTTCATGCTGGCAAAGTTCAGTGCAGATCTGCCCAGGAACTGTGTTTATATTGGATGAGTCTGCAGAGCACAATTTATGTACAGTGTTCATTTTTGGCAAATGCAAGAACAAAAAGTAATGGTTATATGTAAAACTTTGACGTAAAGTTTTACACGCCCACTTCCGTTCCCCCTTAAGATCAAGAAAAACCTGCTTTGTTTGTTTCAGCTGGACCACCCATGATGAGTCAAGTTCTCTTTAAATGCCCAAAACGGTTCAAAATTATGTGCTTGAACTGGAGCAAAACTTCTTCATGTTGGTGGTCGCTTAGGAAAGTGGCAAAGAAGAATTTTAATGTTTGTGTCCTCTTGAAGTAGGTTGAGATTTGAGCCTGATATCATGGTGATATTTGCAGAGTCTCTCTTGAAAATGAGACCTCATGTCTCGATGAGATTACCTGTATAAATTAAGGTTAAATAAAATAAAAAAGAGTTAGTTACTTCCGGCTGCCAGTTTAAATCTAGTTAAATTAACCAACAACCGGCCAGTAGTTAGTAACAGTTCAAGAGATGTTTATGTGTTATCGAGTCCCGTTTCATGACTGACTGCAAACTGTGGCTCTTATGTGGAGTCATTTATACTCTTCTTCCATTTTAGACCAAATGACTCCGAGTGAGTCAGCACTGTTACGACACAGAGTGGTGAAGGGATGATGGATTCTTGCATACCGACCTGGAAGTTAGCATCGCACCGGTTCCCTCAGCAAGAAGCTGATGGGATTTTTGAATGGAATTTTGGATTATCACTGTAAATCAGCTCTGTGACGAACACGAGTTTATGGTTCTTACGTGTTTTGTTCAGCATGATAATCTTCACAGATGAACACCACACTTGTGTTTTTTGAAGTGTAAATTAAATGTCCAGAAGCAAAGGGCTATAAATGAACTGCATCGTGGTCACATGACTTTATGCTGCCACCCCAAAGGCAAAGTCCTTATGAGCATGTCTTGCCACTTGGCGGCCATCTTGGCATCGCCCTCAGCAGCTACTTTGAACAAAGGAGACCAGATCCCGATAGCCATAACTTCACTTCCACTTAACGGAAAAACAGGAAGAAAAAAAGGGGGGACATTAAAATTATATGTGTAGAATTGCCAATGCAGAATAATAAAAATGGAATTTAAAAAATGTCGACGTTACCCCAGAATAAGGTTTAAACCCTTTTTCCCGCAGGTCATACCTCCACTACATATGTGCAAGGTTTTATGGCACCATCTTCTCTTATGGCTAAATCTGGAGTCATGTGACGTGGTCAGCTCATCTCTGGCTCATAAACAAAAGCGACAATTTAATATCAAAGTTGTTCCTCTTTAATCCTGTGCATCAGCCTTGTATTCCGTTTCCATGCTTCTTCTCCGTCTGACTGCACCCACTTCCTCCTGCTGCAAAGTCGTCAGAACTGTTGTGAATCACTTCAGTGCATACGCGTCAGTGCAACAACATGATTGGCAGATGTCTTCTCCGGTTCGGCTCTGATAAAGCACGCAATTGGCTTTTGGGAAGAAGTAGCAGGATATGTGCTATACAGCAGCCATCTTTGGCTTTACAAAATTTCCTACTCAAAATAATCTGAGTGATCTGTCTCCTCTATTAAAACATCTCTGCTGAAGCGTTCAACTTCAGATTTGATTCAACACATTTGCTTTTCTACAAAACTCTCTCCTCTTAGCCTGACCTGATCTATCTAGTGATCATGGCTATGTCCACTGCTCACCTCACATCCTTTTTCAAAGATTTTATTCTATTCCTTTTTCACGCCATGACGTCTGACGTCTCTGAAAATAACTGCAGTCTCACTGAGCCACTTGTTAGCAACCGCCCATATTAAGATGCATAAAATATTAAGAGTTAATAAAATTGTGTTTACTTTGTTGTTTTTTAAGTGTCAGAGCAAAACGTCTAAATATCTTCAGAGTGTGTTAACCACAGACCTTATATCGCATTCAACAGGAAACCCATTCAAAAAACACACAGACTTTGAGACAAGGGAACAGGAAGTACTAAAATGCAAACTGACGTCCGGGTTTTAGGACTCATTATTCGCCACTCTATTTGTATTACAGTTAGACATGCAGAGCTGATATATCAACTTCAGCTCTAAATACACATATTTAATGTAACACAGTGAAAAACAAACAATTCAAAGTGCCCGTACTCTCCTGTAACGGCTCCAACACTACGGTGACTGTAAAGTCATACATGTCTATAAGGCACATAGCGAGGATTAGTGTTGGACTCTTGAGATGATATTTACTTACCAGGGCCATTAGCTCTTCGAATTTTCCCTGCAGGGATTTATATATGAAATTTATGGAGCCCAAACTGACTGCTGAGCCAAATGCATTCTACAGTTGTAATTGCACAGCAGGGATCATGAAATGACATGAAAATACAGCTCACACTGTCACACTAAATTTCGCATTTCTACTCCAAATCCCTCAACTTTTTGACCTTGGGACTTGAACAAGATTGGATCCACGTGTGAGGAATAAAAAATGCTGCAGGCGATAACATTGTGGGTTCTCAGTCCAGATGTTGGGTTTTATTTTTTTAGAAGTGAGAAGGGAGAAGAGGACAGTGAAGAGGTAGCTGCTGTGTTTGGCTGGAAGATAAATATGACAAAATAGATAACTGGTAGCAACACACTCCAGTCATACAGGTTTTCATTTCCTTGCGCCCGACAGGGATTAATAACAGTTTCCAAATAGTGTATTTGCTCCTACAGGCAGCAGGTTGCACGCACAAATACAGAATAAACTTATTGCCATAAGAGCAAGGAGGACTCTGTTTATTTAAACCCATGCATGTGACAAATATCCCCTTACAAAGAAAAATATACACACATGAATACACTCGGTTTGTGCCCTCTGGAGGCTCTGAAGCCTTTAAAAAGCCACTCGAGGATGAAGCCACAACAAAGGATGTAAAGAGGAGCCCCGGCAGTCGGCCACCAGGCTTGAGAGAGAAAATAAAATATACACTGGCCAGCAGCAGAACCGCTATCTCAAATTAAAATTTCATCTCCGGCTCCAAGAAGTACATAAGTCTGTAAAATATATATATTTATTATTTATTGGGCATACAGAGCTGGTTGAAAGCTGTTAATCATATGCCATATATATGCCCGCCATACATAGCGCCATATAGTTGAAATATGAACACTATAAAAAGGATGCAAGACGTGTGGGAGAGTGGAAAAAACACAGAGTGATGTGAGAGCTCGTCTCTGATTGCAGTTAGGGAGAGAGGAAGAGAAGGAGAAAGAGTGGAGAGGAGGAGTTGGCAGTGAATCTCTTTGTCTCCTCTCATGTTTTTTGTTCCCCCTCCTGTGTGAGTGGGATCTGCCCTTGCCGCCTTTTTGTCGTGCGTCTTCTGCCCTCGCCGCCGTTCGTCCCCTGTGCTGCTTCGGCTGCTCAACAGATGGCCAGTTGGCTCATTAACTTTAATAAATCTACCATCAATTAGACCGGAGGTAATTGGGATGCTGCGGAGGTGATTGCAAGGTAGCAGCTCTGCATATGAAAGCTTTGCCCCTAATAAATGGCTCTCATCACGCCTAAAATATGTCCGTGTGTGTGCCAATAGGATGGCAGTAACGCATGGCAGTGCCAGCAGTGATGGAGGGATGGACAGATGATTGAAAGACGGAGGAGACTCCTTTCTACCGTGTTACATCACACCACCTGACCTTGATGGGTTCATGCTCTCCATTTGTCCTCTTCTTTGTTCCTCTTTTCCCCAGTTTGCTCTCGTTCGCTGCACCTCTGACTCATTCCTCCTTTTTGTCACACATCTGTCCACGTCTGGTAACAAGCTCCTCTCTCAGCTCCTCACATAACAATACATCTCTCTGGCTATTTTCTGCCTCTCCCCGTCTTTCACCTTGAACTTCTTACTTCATTACTCCTTGCTGACCTTTGATGAGAGCTTTGAGAGATGAGTGTGCCTTTACTGCCTTTGTGTGCACGAGTGTGTCTGTGCATCAACACACTGTGCTGTGTATGTGCATCATCTGTGCATGTGTAATCAGAAATCCTCTTTGTAGGTGCATGTATCATTCGTCGTGCATGTCTTTGTCTCTGTGCATGTATGTGTGCGTATTTACATTAGCTGCAGACAGCTATCCATGTACCTGTCAGACGGATGTGCTGACTCAGCCAATCAGTGCAGCATGTCTTCCACGAGAAGCAGATGCACCTGCCAAGCTGCCGGTCCCGGCTGCAAATGTAGAAAAATTGTGTGTTTGTCTGAATGCACACACAACATATGCCTCATTATAAATGCGTCAGTGCGGGCGTAAGTTGTCTCAAAGAAAGGGGCCGTGCTCGCAGGCGATGCTCCCGTCTTTAATCTGAACAGATTGTTTCATGCGAATCGAGCTGCTCTCGGCTCTGCAGGGTTCAGCCTGAACTGGAAGAACTGAGTCGACTCTTCATGTCCACAGAATTAGTCTGTCTGCTGAACAAAGCACATCTGCTGAGCTGCTGCTGAGAGGAAGACCTTGAAACGCTGCAACACGGCCACATTAAGAGACAAACAACTGCATCAATTCGAGCATTTTGGGATGATTTAAGCCCAACAGAAATCTGCCCACATGTTTCATCTTGTTTTGTTTTCTGCTGTAGCAAACAGCAGCAAACATCTGCTTTGCTCATTATATGTCCTGTGCTCTCATAAAAGAGAATCATCATGTTATCATGTTTTTCCTCCTCAGCTTTCAGATGGTACTCAGATGTTTCTTCCCCTTCCAGGATGAAGTTAAGTTTTGCTTTGTTGCAAACCCCCTTAACTTTTCCAGCAGTAGGGAAACAGCACACAGGAAGTTCAATCACTACGTTTACATGCACAGTAGTTTTCCACTAGCATTCCAAATATAGCAACAATGACAATTTGACACAGATCATGTAAACAGCACAGTTACATATTCCTAATTAAGCTTAATTCTAAATGAATTTTTTCCATTTAAGACTTGTGGGATATGCTGGTATTATTCCTGTTTTAGGAGCTCGCTCTGGACATAATGCTGGCCTTACACCAAACGGCATTTCAAGCAATTTCCAAAGCCCGACAAATTTTCAAAGTTTAAATAAAATCATTAGAGTTTTGCTCAAATTGTGGCGCTCCTCCGTGATCTCGGTCGTTTGGTGTAAGGGTGTCCAAAAAACTCAAACAGTGTTGCTGTTTTAATGCTGCATTCACATGGAGGCAGACGGCAGATGGTGGGAACGGCACGGAAAAAACAAACAGTCTGACAGAATGGAAAGACGGCAAAAACAAAACACACATGACGATATGTTACTATGGTGATGTCGTATTGTCTGCCAAGAATAGAATAAAATATATTAAATAAAATTATTTATCTATTCTAGTTATACATGTAGCTGTAAAACGCAGCTTTCTCTTAACTTTCTATACCAACCTAAAATAAAAGTTAAATTCTCTCCAAAACGTTACATTTTGGAGGACAGTCAGCTTTGTGCTGATTGCTTCCCATGTATCAGCTTTTTGGGTGACATTCTGGTAAGTTTTCAGGCTGTGATAAATACAACACTGGGTACTATGGCACCAAAATAATCATCTTCTCATTACTGAGATCTGACACGTTCTCCTTGCATGAGATATTTGAGAATTAATGTAACATCCAGTTGTAAGTTCCATTGCGGAGGATGGCAAAAAGTTAAATTATTAAACTTTTGACGGCAATGCTGTCTGCTGTTACTGTTGCCGGCATTCTTTGCCGGCCGCATCAAATTTTACCGTCCTGCTTTCATCCACTTAGATGACATCTGGTTTGCCGTCTACCGTCTGCATGATTCCATGTAAAAGCAGCATTAGGCAATCTTTTTCTCATCTTGGCGTTACAACAAAAGCAAACATGGTTAATATTGACACAGGACTTCAGTCTTGTCTTATGCAAATTCTACTGTTTAATGACGTGAACACTGTCAACAACCAATAGGTGCACTTTCGCCAGCACCAAAGAGCTTTGTGTGTCTGGTAATAAGCCGGACCTCCAGGGAGGTTTCTGGGGCTCCCTGCCCAGGTGAGAGTGCCTGTTTCTGCCTCATTCTCATGTCCAAGCCATCTCTCCTGTCTGAAGCTTTGGACTTTGTCATATTTTTGCCAAGTGCTCTCAAAAGGAATCTCGTTGTCGTTTTGGAAAAAGTGACCCTATAAGATCCCCAGTCTTTGCAAAATCTTGCATTCCAGTTGTCATCGGAAGTCATTTTCCGAGTAGAATTCCGAGTTGTGAACTGGAAGTTCTGAAAGGACTGCCCCCTTTAAGTCGGAATTCCTACTCGTGCACTTGGGCAAACCTAGAGGACCACGCGTTCAGGGTCAGAATTCCGACTTCAAGGGGGCGGTACTTCCGGTTCAAAACTCGGAATTTACGAATTCCGACGATAACTAGAATGCACAATTAATTCTTCTTAATCAGTTAACTGTCACTCAGGACCACACGTCGCAGGGATGAGCTGGCTCTCTCTCCCTCTCTCTGCCGGTTCAGCGGCACTGCTGGCTGTAGAGAGCGGCTCGAGCATGTACAGCCTCACTCCAAAACCTAGTGGCTCTTCTCCCCTCCTTTCAGCCCTTTCTGAGTCACTAAAATCAGCAGGATTTGGCGAGGGTTGTGGCGAGAAGTCCTCCACAGCAGACAGAAGGCTCTCATCGTGACTGTTTTCCATGTTTATGCCACTAGCTGCTGTCAAATTTAAATTTCGCAGGGGGGCGTGGAGCACATTCAGCACGATTGGTTACTGTAAACACCAATCATTATCTGCGACATGCGACGTAGCTTATCATTTTTACAGGAAAAATGTAAATTCACAGGAGTAAATGGCACTCTGACATCTGTTTCATGGGGTTGTTAAGTCTTTAAGAAGTCTTCTTACAGTTTCGTCAAAGTCTGCTAGTTCATGGAGGGCATTAAGGCATTATCATTACACTTATTACTATAGAAGCATATGTATATGCATTTGCTTTCATACATTCCCCTTCCCCTCGCAGAATCTGTAACATTACACGCCACTGACAATAACATGCATCGTCTCATGGCCAGTGATTGGTTTCAGTCTCCTGGTAGTGCATGTCACTGCGACTCCAATGCTCAACTGAGAAGTCAGCGCGTCAGATTTCACTGTCGAGCATGAGGACAAGACGACCACTTTGGCTCTTCGTTTTCAGGTTCTTCTCCCTCATGAGTTGTCTCCACCTGGGGAAAGCTACGCCGATGTAGACTCTTGTTTTATCCCAGTCAGAGTTCCTTTTTCTTTTCTTCGGTGGTTTTCTTTCAATCTCGTGGAGCAAAGCGTATCCATGGTCCTCCATTTCAAGGGAAAGGGAAAGTATATGAAC
>JAPQLA010000020.1:28362629-28390323 GCA_029822935.1 Naso vlamingii
CTCAGGCCACAGCTGAAGAATGTATTGTACATTCTGGCAGTGTCCATTTCTTTGTGTGTGTGTGTGTGTGTGTGTGTCTATTTGGGCTGGCTGCCCCCACAAATATATATATTTATATACATGCTCTAAGTGTGTGTGTGTTTTAATGCAGCGGTGCCCTGTGGTGAGATTTTATTTCATCACTACATCTTCCTCACTCCTGAAACATGAGCACGAGTGTCTTTATGTGTTAGTCTGTCATGGTTATTCGAGCTCTGCTTTTCAGAAACAGTCGCGATGCTTCTCTGTTTGCTTTCAACATTGATCTTTTTTTTCTCCAAGCATTTATCTGGTGATTTAATTAACCAATAAGAGTTTATGGAGTTAAACTTTTAAAACTCAATAGGATGTAAATCCTTATTCAGACTTTACAATGATTGCTTTTTTTGCAAGGCAGGTGAAAGTGACACAGCTCCCCCTTTGCAGGAGAGTAATGTGCTGTTGTTGTTGTTATTGTTTTTGTTTGTATGTACCTGTCTGCCAATGTGAGCCGGACCTCTCTGATAGCTGTTTGATTGCAGAGTCTGCAGCATGCATTTACTCCTACGTTGTGTTTTTTCTTTCCAAATCACGCGCTAATGCGAGGTGTGAATGGAGTATGTGCACAGCAAAGTAAAGAGTCTCTCTGTTTTTGTCCACTGAGTATAGAAATGACTAAAGAACCCCCCCCACCCCCACCCCCACCCCCTTTTTTTAAAATTTGAAAGTAAACATCACCAGTGATCTTAAGCAATCACAGTCAACTTTGACTGACTTTTCTGACTGTGACCGGACAGATGAGACTTTTCACAGACGTTTGATTTATTTTTCTAACAAATGTTTTAAATTAGGGTTAATAACAATTTGATGTAACTGTTACAGTAATATTAACACCCAGCAGATGTTTCCTCGGGTCTGACAGCATAATCATTGCTGCTAAACAAGCCTTATTCTGTACAGTCAAATTAGAACTCTTTCTGCTATCACAGAGAATTTATTGTTGAATTTTCAGCACTTTCAGGTAAACTCCCGCACACTGTTTGAACGAAATGTTGCAAGTTAGACAGTGTGCAGGAGTTTACCTGAAAGCTTTTTATGGACACATTGCCCTCCAACGCACCTGTTGTGTGAAATAGACGTATGAAACATTTTCCTTAAGTTTGATTTTTCAGCACTGAAACATGTTTGTGTTCAACAACCAGTCTTGACGTGATCTGGTTGCAGGCATGGCAGCAACGAGCGATGAACATTGATTTAACTGAAAGGTGAGAGGTGGTTGTTCCAGAGCCAAACCATTATTTTATATCCATTACAAGTGTTGAATTACAGCTGCTTGGGTAGTATCTCCTTTGTATATTGTGATCTATGGATTTGTGTGAAAAATCAATAGAATTCAGAGTGAAGTACATCCTGTACATTTTTAAATTACCACGTAAAGATGCTCTGCTCTTGAGCAGAGATCCAGAACTTGGATGCAGGCATGAGGGAACAAAGAGCCGTGATTGAAAACTCCTGTGTGCATCCATAATGTGGCTTCACCTCGTGGTCAAACACGACTCTCAGCATCCATCAGCAGATATTGCACCGAGCAGCAGATATGCAGAAAAAGACCCAATAATGGCCGAGCTATGGACTATTTGCTCGACAATTTTATCGAATGATATCCTCAGAGCGCTCTGATGGGTATTGGCGTCTGACTGACAGCCCGATGTGTTTGCTGCCGTCCTCCGGGTGTCTGTGCTTGTACAGTATGTGTGTATTTTTGTGTGCAGGTGAATTCTCTCTCAGTGAACTGAAGACTACTGAAAATCAACAACAGCTTGTTAGCTCTGATTCCCTGACAGGAAAGCGAACTGATCATTCAGATTCTTGCCTCAGGTACAAACAGAGAGACACATGGTGGTGTTGACAATCAGACTGCCGTGTCTGCTGTCACTGAAGGGGGCGGGCTCAGCAACGAGAGGTAATAGAACAGGAGAAATAAAGGAGGAGATATAGAAAAGAAATGAAAGTCTCCTCTAAGGGGAAAAAGGAAATTGGTGTGTTGAGGTGAAAATGATTGAGCCTTGACCTTGGCTTGAGGGGTGGGTCGGGGGGGTGACGACCTTGTTTTAATTTAGAAAATGATGAGTGTGTGTCTGTGTGTCTGTGTTTGTCTGTGTGTGTGTTTGAATGAAGCAGCAATATCGAAGCACTAGATGCTGCAATAAAAAGACTACAGAGCCATCCAGGAAGTCGTGGCTTCAGTTTTAACATCCTCTTGTGTTCTGATGCTGCTTTGGGAAATAATTGCTTCATTTCTTATGTAATGAAGTTTGTAGAGAGGTGTGTCTAAGGTTCTTAGATTTCTGGCTCAGTCCCCGCAATTTGATGTTACTGACTCCAGATGTAGAAGTTCCTGCAGCTGTAGCCAAACAAAACCCAACATGGAGCTTAAAGCCAAAAGTCAAACAAACACAAAGTCTATTGTGTGTAATTTTTTCACAATTGAAGGAACAAATTCAAGTGACTTAGAACATTTAACAAAATTAGCCACGCAGTGCAGCTGCTCTTAATAGAAGGGTTAGGGGTGGTTGCTGTAGCATTTCGTCTGCCAGCAAAATTTGATTGTTGCATATGAACGCCACCATCACCATTAGCAGAGATTGTGCCTATCTTCTTTAAATGTTGTTGTTAAAATGTGACGATAGCTGTGTTTGAAATCATTCACTTATTCACTCACTCACTCTTCCCTATAGGCTATAGTGTTTATTATATAGTGAACTATATAGGGAATGACTGAAAGAGATTTTGGAGCTACATAGAAATTTTCTAAACATCATTGTGTCAGTAGAGGTGCCAGATATTCATGCCATGCAAGTGGGCGAGACCAGTATCATGTAAACAAACCAAGCACACAGGAGTATAGCACTGAAATGTAGCAGGGTTGTGTTGTGTGGTAGTTTTTTCAATGTTAAATCCCAAATAAACCAGTGAAATTCCAGTGATGTAGATGTTTGCTTTGTCCTGTGTTCTGATCAGTCCTGATCACAAGCTGTAATAGCCCACAATAAGTAATAGTTCACAAGCTCAGCTAATTTAGCTGTTGGCGGCTAAAGGTGTTAGAATGTAATTCTTCTGAATGTTTTGCGACTTTGGGTAAAGCTTTTGCTTCTTGGCACAGACAGAGGTGAAGGCAAACTCACCTCAAGCCTTTATGAAGACATTCTCGCCTAATTAGCCGACCAACTTCTATTAGCTAACATGCTAACTAACATTAGCAAACCCTACTGGCTTTTCTGGCTTCTTCTTCTTCTCCTTTAGAAATACACAACTGCATTGCATTGTGGTAAACTGGAGCAAAATGTAGGATACATCGTATAAATCGATACAATTTGCTGTTCATTGTGGCTATTTTATAGTGGACTATATAGTGAATAAAGTTATCCACTAAGAATTCAAACACCACTACAAAATGGTGGACACACTCTATAGCGCACTATTTCCGTGATAGGGAATGGTTTCGAACACAGCACACGTGTATACTTTAGTAGATGTCAGACTGCATTTTTAAAGCCCATTCACTGCCATTCATGTTGAAACTGGGTGAAAGTTGCTAGGTATAGTTAATTCACCCTTCTAAAGAGAACGTCTGTGTTTATTTGGTCAGAAATCACTCACACAAGTTATTACACCTGGAAAAATAGTTTTTTACAAGTGCTGCCTTCCTAGCTGGAGTATTACTGTGAAGAAGGATTTTGACACAGACATTCTTTTAAACTCATGTTGTCACACATTTTCAGCTACTTTCTGTGACGTTTATTGAATATGGACATAATGTAAACAAACACAATATCTCATAGAAGGCTATTTTGGAAAAAATGGGTGGAGTTTATGTAACCTATGTAGCCGATGTAGACGAAGGGCGATGACATGTAGTGTTACCACACTGGTGTGGTAAAGTTGCGCTTACTGAAAACAGAATCTCGAGATCTGGTTGAGTTAAGAGACAAATGAATCCACTGAATCTCTCAGCTGTCTAAAGTGGCAGTTTCGGACCACAGGTTGTGGTTACAATCCATTTAATATACGTTGAATTCTGGCAATACGACTGTGTTTATAACAGATACTTAATAATAAAAGAGAAATGACTTCCGAACAGATGATCAGCCATCGCTGAACTAGGTTCTGATCGAGGTTTTTTGTTCGTTAGAAGGAAGTTGTTTGTGCTGCTGCCTCCAAAGGCTCACTTTGTGTTTGTTGTGGAGCTGCTCTAAAAATGTCATAAAATAATTTATGCTAAAATTGGCACTAGATAAATAAAACTACATTATGAATTATAGTCTCTTTGTTTGGCAAAAGAAGCTTCACGTAGGGTAAGTAGGGTTTAGGGCTATTTTGTCCTCACAAGTACAGTGGAACACATTTGTGTGTGCTTGAGTAGATGCAGGTGTGTATGTGCGTGCAGGTGTGTGTGGACGCCCTGCTGCTCAGCTGCTGGACATCTTTGTGGTGTCTGACAGATGGAGTGTGGATGGAGAAAGGTTCGTGTGCTGCTGCTGTGATCTGTGTGTGTGTGTGTGTGTGTGTGTGTGTGCGTGCGTGCACGTGTGTGTGTCTGTGTCTGTGTTTGACTCGACAGCTAATCTCTCACTCTTCCACCCTGGAGACTCAGGGGACAACGCCACATCACATTACTCACAGAGCTCCTCACCCCCTCTTTCTCCATCCTTTTTTATCTTCTGTCTGTATCTCCTGTACGTCTTTTTCATGGATGCTCAGATAAAACACTCAGCAGGTCCTCGTTGTGAAGGAGCTTTTTGAAAACGATGCAACCTGTTTCTGTCAAAAAAAATCACAAAGAATGAATGAAAAGGAATCTTTAAGATACAAAATATTATTTGCCTTCTTATGCATATCTTAAAGCTTCATGCTGCAAAATAATTGTAACTTCACTGGACAGTTAAACAGTCATCCCAGTGTTACTACATGTCATTGTCCTTTGTCATCATCGGCAGCATAGGTCACACAAACCCCTCCCATTTTCCCCAAAATAGCTTAATCTATGAGATAACTTCTGCAAATGAGCTAGCAAGTTAACGTTAGCTGTAGCATGAGAGTCTTTGAGAGGCAAAACCACTGCAGCCGTTTGCGCCAGCTTGCACTTTATTCCATTTGTTGTCTCTCTCTCTTTTAAGTCCATTTTGGACTGAGACCAAACGGTTGCAGGGAAAGTTGCAGCGAAGTAAACTGGTCCGTCTCAGCTCGAGCTTGAGCCGACTGACGGTGTGGCTTGCAGACACTCTGTTGTTGGCAGAGGCGAGTCAGAGCACAGTGAGCTAATCAGCTCATACCGACGTCACCTGTCGCTAAGAAGCGCAGCATAGACCAGGAAATTAGGACAGAGAGTACAGAGAGCATTACTGCTTTTTCATTTCCCGCGAAACCCTCGTCCTGGTGTCAGAGAAAATATCCTGGTAAAAACAGGGCTTATTGGAGACCAGTTTAGCAGCAAATGGTGTCATTTTTCAGCCACTACTACACTGTTTAATCAGGTTATACAAGCTAATGACAAAGTTAAGACAAAAAAGTTGTTTAGTTTCACTTTAAAAAGAACATCTGTGTCAAAATCTTTCTTCACGCTAGGAAGGCAGCACTTGTAAGGAACTGTTTTTCCAGGCTTAATAACTTTCGATTCCACAGTTCTTGGCTCCTGTTGCTCAAATTCAACATCCTGCCAGGAAAGGGGAAGAAGACTTGTGTGTCAACCCAGCCGTCATGTTTCCATCACTGCGATCAGAGCCAATAAAGAGCTGTAAGGATTGCAGAAACATTTGACCCAAACACGCGATGAGTTTTCAGTTTTTAGTTAAATGACTGTATCCTTATTCAACCAGACTCGTGACAGATGGTGCTGATGATGTATTATTTCACTGCAAATATGTGTTTTTAAGTTAAAAGAATCAGAAGAAAAAGAGGTTATTGTGTTTGAATTAGACAAAGAAGTTGTTTAACTGTTAGGCTGATGTGTTGAACAATGCCTTGAAAAATTCTTCACACTGTCAGGAAAATAATTTTGTATACTCACATAATTATGTTGGAGTATCACTTATTCCCCCCTACTTAGTGAGAAACCTGATATTTGCAGAAGAAACACTGAGAACATGACCTCAGTGCCTGTAGTGTTTCTTGCCTTCACAGAATCATTTACGGATCTTTACTGCCTCCACCAGGAACTTGACCCTTCACCTCATCACTCATTCCCTCCCTGTTTCCTCTTCCTCATTCCCACTTTTCCTCCACCTCGACTTCCCTGGCAGTAAATTATGGTCTGGTTAACCTCTCTCTCTCTCTCTCTCTCTCTCTCAGTCCTTCTCACTTGAAGACAAACAATTAAAGGCAGTGTGTTCCTGACAGACATGTGATGCCACTGCTCTGATTGGATTATTGCAAAGATAAATGAGCAGCAGGGATCTGAAGGAATTCTTTAAACCGGGAACGTCTTGGTTTTCAAAATGGTCCACAGCACCGCTGGAGCTGCTGGGACGCTGGTGACGGTGAATTCATCCACGCACTCCTGAGAAGCGTCTCCAGCTGTTGTGCCTGGTGCCAAAAGTTTGCTGATCTCTCAACATGACCTCACTTTAAAACCACAAAGTTTTGTCAGATCTGCACGGATGTCCATCAAATGTTAAAAGTCTGTCTGTTGACCCGTTCATGCTGTTGTTGGTAAGACCATTACTTAAAGTAAAATATGGACAAAAAAGGGATTACTTGTGGTCCTGAAACTCTTAAGCTACAAATAAGCTTCATATCTAAACCAGTAAAATAAGATGCAGTTAGATGATGCAGAGTTTCTGAATCTTAGCGATCTACAGCTCAGCCTTCGCAGAGTCAGCGAGTGTGTTCCTGCAGGGCAATTAGCTGCTAGAGTCTTAATTATCCTGCTGGGTCATTAGAGGCTTGATTGGTGTGATCTTGACCTCATCTCACACGCACACACACACACACACACACAGAGGAAGTGTAGTACTGCCTCAAGGCGATGATATTGATATCTGTTATATTAATGGTGTCGAAGTCAGTCCACTCAATTCTATCACCTCAGGGCTTCATGTTTCCTATACTGGGCCGTGTGTATGTGCTTGTATGTGTGTGTGTGTGTGTGTGTGTGTGTGTGTGTGTGTGGTGGTGGTGGTGGTGGTGGTGGTGGTGGGGTCATTGGTTTTCTATGTTCATATGTGATGGGAAGTCAATCTGATATTGACGTGCTCTTTGGCTGCACGTGGTTGGAGGATGACTGAACCTGCTTCTCTCGGAGATTTGCATCGTTCAGATACACATGTATGTGTGTGGGTGCTGTCTTTTGTTCAAGTTTTTCAGGGTAGCAGAGGTCAGCCTGAAAAACTTAAGCCCAGTTAAATTCTGTATCAGTAAAGCAAATTCCCGGTAGAATAACTGATGGACAATATATCTCCATGAGAGAATCTTGTCTCAGAGTGTTACAGAGGAACACTTCAGCTTCTGATGACCTCAAACAATCTGACCTGAATCATACAAAATCTGGAGGAAGAACAATGCAAATATAAAATAGCAAAAAGGCAATCAGACATAGCGGTCAAAACAACTGTAGCAGTGTGTATCGTTAAGTTTTCCAGTGTTTCTGGGACTTCTAAAACTGATACTGTGCAGAAAGGATGATTAAACCGGCCGTGGTTCATGTTAGAAAATGGCAAGCCCTCCTTCCTCCTGACGCTACGAGCTAACGCTAACTGTGGCTGACACAGAGCTGTGTGACACAACTTAACAGGCTCTGGATGATTTCATTACCCTGAACCCGACGTTGTTAAGTTCCCCAACCTGTGAAGGACCTCCACAACTGATACAGTGCAGGAGAGTTTACCATTTCCAGCACTACCTGAGGCTGACCGGTGCCCAGTTTGACAACCTGTTGGCTAGGATTGGTGCTCAGATTTGTAGGATGGCTGCAGAGCGCCTGTCCATCCGTCTCCGGTAAGTGGCACCCCATTTTGCTCCACGATTATACACCCTACAACACTGATGTAAACCCTAAATGGTGATCGGTTGCTGCGAAGTGAATATTTCTCTGAAGTTGAATATTTTGAACTTTGAGCTGTGAAAATTCATGGCACCAAGCATGATTTCGCATCATGCCATTGACTTTGTATGTAATTTCATCGCGTGAAAAAATAAATTCGCTTTTAGTGTGTACACACTAGGGATGTCACGGTTACCGGTGTAGCGGCGAACCCCGATAAAAATGTTGACTATAACAATTACCGTTTTAATTAAAAAAATATATATTATCTCGGTGGATTACCGCGCCCGCGGTGTAGGCACCGTGAGCCTTTCCAGTGTTTCATCCGAGTCTGCTGAAGTTGACGCAGGTGCACTTTGTAGCCTACAACCTAATGTTTAAACTTTCTCGAAGCTGGAATCATGGCCAAAGGAGGAGACGACAGCGCTCAGGACATCTATCAGCCTTCAAAGAGGACCAAGTCTGAAGTATGGGCATATTTTGGGTATTTTAAGAATGCCGAGGGACAGTTGATAGAAGACAGTTATCCTGTTTGCAGAACGTGCAGGAAAAAAGTGTCTGCTAAAGGCAGCAATACTTCGAACCTCATGACTCATCTACGTGACCATCACCCACAACTCTATAGCCAACGAAAGGTAAGTTAATGTTTTAGCTGAAATGCGTGATGTGGGGACTTCGGTTTGAAGGAGAATGCAAGGATTCGTCTGTCTATCCGTCTGTCAATAATGTTAACATAAGCCCCATAGTGCAGCCGCAGCGCCCACCGCCAGCATATTAAAAATGCATCTAGCTGCCTACTAGCAGTATTTATTTTTGTAATTTGTTTAAAGTGGCTATTTATTTTAAATATATATATAAATTTAGATTTTAATTTTGATGATGAAGAAAACAAGTATATGGTAAGACAAGTGGTGTTTCTTTGATTTGTTTACATATTGTTCTTTATGTCTTGAATGTTTGGATTTGTATAATTCAAACCTGCACTACTGTAAATGTTCCTGACAAATAAGCTATTTACATGCTCAACCCTTGTTCCTTTACTTTGATGTGAAAAGTTGCACTTTTGATAAGGCTTTGTCTGTATTTTTTAAATATAATAAACACTGTTACACTTTTTTGAAACTATTTCAGTTTGTGTAGGACTATCAATGCTTTCTGAACATATTCAACACATTTTTTAAAAAATACCGCGATAATAACGAAAACCGTGATAATTTTGATCACAATAACCATGAGGTTAAATTTTCATACCGTGACACCCCTAGTACACACCATGAGACTCAACAGCTAGCATTAGCAGATGTACAGTTAATGGTGGCTTACTAACATTAGCTCCCTCCAGTTAACTTACAGAATGTAACATTACATTACTACTTCAGCCCCACTATTTATTGCCATGTTTTTTCACTTTCCCACTGTAGGTTTATAAAATGAGGATGTACATTATCTGGACTACACATCCTCACTGTTCCCTGAAAGAACAACCCGGTCTCCTTCTTCTTTTAGTAACACTTAACACTTTATGCACAGATTTTTACAGAATTTAATTAATGCAGACTATGTTATATTTAGTTACAATTGCCTTGCTTCTTTCTTGCTTTAAACATTCCAAGACTGAACATTTTTATTCAATGTGAAGAGTTAGGTCTACTTGTTAAAATGACTGAACAAATGAAAAAAAAGGTCTACTTGTTGAAATGTTAAAGTGCATTATTGACATTTCTTTAGCCTAATAAACAGTAAAATACTTAACTTACAGTCTGACTTATTTATTTTATTTTATTTTATTTTCCTTTTCCAGCTATGTAATGATAAGATACTTGAATCTTATCATTACTGGGGTCCACAAAAGTGGAAAGGAATATTAGTCGTTACTGCAGTACCAACTAATGGGGGATCCTAACTAACAAATAATGATGTGATTAAATCAGCGGATGCCTGCTGGGTGATAAACATTTGTACATTTAATTAACTAAAGTCTGGTCAATCACATAATAACGTAAATGGCTTTGGGGTACTGATATTATGGTGGCCTAAGTTTAATTCATCATATCTATTGTAAATATAATAGTGACTCAACGAGTTAGCAGAAGATTTCTGGGAATGATACTTCAGGCCATGAAGTTTATCATTTGCTCAGTCTTTTAACTGATACGGACAGCAGTCCAATCCGATTCCGAACATTATTTTTTCCTTCTGTTCCTGTCAGATGGCAGCAATGCCTCTATATGAGGCATGACTGCAGTTTTCATGTTAATTCTAAGAGTAAACTCGTCCTTCGCTGGGTTTTAAAAGTGTACATTGTGCGCTTTCCAAGCTGGGCAGAAGAATTGTCTCCCCCACACCGATTCTGTCCCCTCAGCAATGACGAGACGCCAACTGTATCTACACTAACGGAATCTTCAGTTAGATCTCTAGTTTTGTGAGCATGTTGAGCCGCGGTGGACTGAGCTAAAGACTGGACACAGTTGTGTGGATCAGCAACCAACCAGAGCAGTAAAAACATGTGCCATGTGACTTTCCAAATGCCTCTTTCTCAGTCGCTGTAAATGATTCATTTTCAAACCAAACTTTTCTGCAGTATACATTGGCTTCACGCTTAATTTTTTTGATATTTAGGATGGAATTATTCCGTCTTTATTAACTCGATCACAGACATCTTGGTCATAAACAACAGGTGAATATAATCATACAGCAGGTGATTATTATGAGCTGTGGCTCTGTGTCATATAATTGTATGGCAAAAAACCTCATGAGAATACTAGCCTGCAGCTAGTTACAGCCGCAGCTACTAGCTTGCTAAATCCCTGCTAAGCAGTTTGTTAACAGTAATGTCACATTGTACAGACGACCAGAACAGCAAAATGAAGTGTCTTAATGGCAGAAAATGTGTCAGAAGTACATTACCTGGAGATTCAGTGAGGTAGTTGTATATGTCAGGATATGATACCTTCAGCCAGTGCATGGGGTCATTGGTCCTTTTTTGATGGACATAGGCTGAAAGGACATTCACCAACCCCTATTTCCTTCATTTTTTTCAACGTAACGATGCCAATCACTGATCGGTTAAGACATTACGTAAGAGTTAGATTGGCTGGCCATTAGTATGTTTGCTCCTGATACCCAAAAAGAAATGCATTATTCTTATTCAAGGTGATTAAATTTGCAACGTTGCATATTATGACTTTACCACCAGTCAACGAGGAGGGTTTGTTTTCACCCAAACAGGGGCGTGGCCTGGAAGCATTGCTCTCATGTATGGGTGGAAACGTGTCTGACTGAGCGGATGGGTGATGGGGATCCTGACCCAACCGCCACAGTGAATAAACCATGTGCCCCGATAGATTTATCTGGTTCCCTGCTGACCTGCAGAAGCCTCGGAGGGTCAGAACAGCAGGTGCAACTACACCTTATACAGCCTCTGACTCACCCTGGCATTTTTTTTTAATCCCAACCAAACAACAAATACTAACCAATCAGAGGAAAAGTGGGCGGGTCTTTTCAGACATTTTTCAGACTATTGAGCCTTCAGAATAACAGGCTTTGGAAACAATAAGCGGCACTCCACATTATCACTCGTAAGAAAAGGACGCCGTCAGTCTCAACAACAACATTCAGTATCAATGTAAATGTCACTGTTGAATTAAACAGACCTGCTCTGCTGCAGTGAGCAGCATGCATTCATTTGATCTCATACATTATAACTGGTGGCAGTGTATGGATGTAATGTGTAATTTACATATGTGAAATTACCAATTGACTTTTGAAACACATTTCATTAAGACAGATATTTGCTGCTGCTGCTGCATATTTCTGTGTGCTGACATGTCAGCTTATATCATGAAGAATTGAACAGTTTCAAAGATTTCACGTCGTCCAGGGAAAAGGTCAGTTGTAAATTATTCTCATTACTTTCAGAGGATTGTTAACTAATGAGAGGCCCAGTGAATAGAATGGCTGGAATTGACTTAAACATGACAAAATACTACAGCTATTCTGCAGGTTCAGCACAAATCAAAATTACCTTACAATATTTAAAATTAATGTAACTGAATTACTATTCATGCTCATGTTCCACAATCTTTTGCAGACAATCCATATGAATATCTTTTAAACGTTAACTCAATAAAGAAATGTTAATGCTGCAGTCCTTATTAAAATAAACGCAGGCAGGATTTCATTATCATTATAATTTTTAGAACATGATTTAGACAAAATTTGGTTTTATCTCTTGATACTGATAACATGTAGCTTTGTTACCAGCATGGCTCCACCAAACCTAAACCTGACCTCAACACCTGTGGGAGTTTACTCATGACACACAAACATCTTCACTATATTTACATGTATATCTTTAAAATAAGAAATGTCAAATTAGTAAATGAGACATAACACAGATCACTGGAGGCATTTGTCAAAAACGAATCAAGTGTAGTGATCATTGAGAAAATAGCAAGATAACACTTTAATTTGTTAGTCCCTTGTTGACACTCTACAAGTTTTCAGTAAATATTTATTTGCATTTCAAGAGTGTGCTACCAGCTACCTATCTGATGATTCTAAGGTGCATTTCAAGTGGTCTTCAGGTTTAAGAAGGGACATGTCACCACAAACCACTTCACTTCAGCACAAGCCACGCCCCCTGATTTCTGTCCTACCAAGTCCCTAACCAAGTAGTCTTGGTGCCTAAATCGAAACATTTCATTAAGAAAAAAACAAAAAACAAAAAAACATAATTCCTGCATGAATGTGTTCTGTTACAGACTTTCTACAGTTCTAAGCTGTTTCTCACTTAAATTGGATAGTCCAAACACATCACTACAAATAATGACGAATGCCTGCTAATGTTCATAGTCAGCTATAGATTACAGTCATGCTCTTGAGCAGGGTTGGAAAGTAAAGCATTACATAGTAACACGTTACAGTAGTTTTACTGCTTTTCCCAGTAACTAGCAAAGTAAGGGATTACAATTGCCAAAACAGTAATTATATTACAGTTACTGATCCAAGGAACGTTGCATTACTGCATTACTTGAAGGGGATGTGTTTCTGTGCCGTGTGTCCGTGCCTCGAGGCATTATGTTTTCAGGTTGTCCATCTGTACGTACGTCCGGATTTCTTGTGAACACAATATCTCAAGAACGCTTTGGGCGATTTGCTTCCAATTTTGCACAAATGTTCACTGCGACTCAGGGATGAACTGATTAGATCTTTGCAGTCATAGGTCAAAGGTCAAGGTCGCTGTGATGTCACATTTGTCTGGGCCATGTTTAAGAACATATTATCTCAGAAATGCCCTGAGATAGATTCCTCAAATTTGGTGTAAAGGTCCACTTGGAGTCAAGATTACTTGATTTGACTTTGGAGGTCAAAGGTCACTCGGACCTCCTATTCTGTGAATGCAATATCTCAAGAGCACCGTAATGGAATTTCATCAAATTTGGTACAAAGGTCCACTTGGACTCAGGTATGACCTGTTTAGATTTTGGCTATTAGTCAAATTATATTTGACTAAGAAAATTTGAATACCAGTATTGCTTAGAAAATAATGTTGTACTGGCTGTTCATTCTGCAAGATTCATATAACAGCAGTCTTCACCACCTCCATTTGCCTCCTGTATTTCCCACAGCTTCCTTTGGCCTATACTGTAGCTCTTCAATCCTGTATTTGTTACAAACAAGGCGCCTACACCACAAAACAGCCAACACTACTGCAAACACCAGCCACCGTTTCTTCCAGACCACACTGTACTGACTGTCAACCAACTGCGTACATATAACCACCAGGTAGTAGTTCTAGTTTGTCTTGAGGTGTCTTATGACGATGAGATATATGTGCATGTGCCAATATATATTTCTCTGTCAGAGGTGTATTTGATTTGAGCCGTTGCTAATGTCGAAGTTCTAATAAGCTACTGGCGGTGCTGCTATGCAAAAGCATGGCTTTAAATCAGTAGCTAACAAAACGAGGTTGTTGTTCCAATGAAGGGAATTAAGTTGTGCATCACTTTTTGGGGAAATCCATTGGGTTGCGAAAGTAATATAGGAAATTAATGAGTAACCTCACTAATTTTTGTTGATACAAAAAATTAAAAGTAAAAGTAAGTAATGTATTATTTTTATGAGGAGTAATCAGTAATAAGTAATTTATTACCATTTCTGAGTAATTTGTCCAACACTGATTATATGTTGACATCACACTGTTCACTTTCAACTGACAATAGTTGATAGTCAACCTAGAAGATGTTCACTCAGTGGACAGATAGTTCAAAGATGGTCAGTATAACACAAGATCTTTCACTTCTTCACTGTGCCAGTGGTGTTAAATGGTATATTCACTTACTGTCTTCTAAGTGGGTGGAGTCACATCTCCCATAGAGACAGTTAGGAACCACCATCCCTCCGCCTCGCCTGGAAGTGTTCTAACATCATGTGAATGGATTAAAAGCAGATGGATTTTGCATCACATTATATTTGTCTGACATAAGTTTGAACTTTTAATTCATGATTTCACCTATAAGACCATTTAAATGTCTGTTCATTTCCATTGCGACGCAAGGCAGGAAGCACTGGTTCCCAGATCTTACAAGAGTGTGTTGCTAAGACAGAGACAGATCTCAAACAAACTTAATTTTCTCCTGATTTGTGTGTCTGAAAAATGCCATTTTTTCGTGTCAGAATGTTCAGAAGACATGTGTCTTATGAAAAATGGGTCCAATATGTATCTTAGTGGCATTGAAGTGAATTGGTCATAATCTGTGATCACAATCAATTCTCCCATAAGAATGCATGGACTCAAGACTGCTTCTAGTCTCCTAAAGGGGCGGGGCCATGGTGAAAATCATGTGACACTGATACAGGAAATAAATGATCAGTGAGAGGTCTCGCTTTCTGTCAAATGTCTCTGGCTAACTGAATCTTGGTTAATAACCTGTTGCAACAAAACATACTGACAGTCAGCAGACACTTCTGTTGAATATTAAGTGACACACTGTTGACATGAGACTAAATATCTACTGGTAAATTGTAGAGTGTCAACAGACGAATTATCAAAATAAAGTGTGACCGGTAGCAAAACTTAAGATATTTTGCATGGTTACTAATTTTTTGAAAATTTCAAAATTTGCAATCACCTGCTCTTTTCTTAAGCTTATATCTATGCTTAATGCATTCAGAGGGTGTTGGGAGTTCAACGTGCTGTCATGCCAGCAGACACGCCCCATTGCACAGCTCTGTGCGTTGTGTTTTCACTTGTCGACACACATCCAAGTTTTTCACTATGCAGCCGCAGTCGTGCAGACAAATGGAGAACTTTGAAGAGCTGCTGGTGGCAGAAGAGAGAAAATATAGTGAGAAACCTTCGCGGAGAATAAAAGCTCCAAACGTTTCCTCATCTTGACTTTTCCTCAAGTCATGACCGTGCGACCGTCCGTGGAGAAAGCATAATGTAGCCTTTTGCGTCTGAACTTTCTTTAATATTTAACTAAAATGTATTTGGTAGTTTGGAAGAAATTCTGACAAATTAAGCAACATGTCCACACTTCACTGCAGGTCATCTGTGGGAAACTGATAGTATCAAGCATAAATGATTTTTAAATTGTTGAGAATAGTTGAAATAGTTTCTCTCTAAATGGATTTATTTATTTTAGATTGCAGAGATGTTGAGTGTCACAGCTTTCGTTTTCAAGAGCAGGAATGTGCTCTGACTTTTTTTTTCTTTTAAACGCCTTCAGCTTTAAAATGCCACAGCTAATCCACAAAGTGGTGGTTTTAATGCCAAATATATTCATGAATACCAAACTTTTCCATCACATAACTTGTTTGTGAGTCTTCACTGCTGCATATTTCCCTCCATGAAGGTCCAGAACACACTGCTCTTTCAGCTGTTTCATAATACATGTCTAGTGATCATTATGTGGTCAGATGTGGATCTGCTGAAGGACCACATGTCACATATGATCCCCACGGCTGGATTTGTGACCGCGGCGGGGTGAGGCTGCCCTGTGTCCAGCCTCCGTCCTGCTGCAGCTCTGACTCACGCTTTCATTAAAGGTCTGCCACAGCTGCTCAACTCCTGAACTCTGACTGCAGTCACGCTAACGTTTGGCTGCAGTCATTCGAGGGCGTTCACTGGGTGTGTGCACTGGGGCTCTCAAGACTTTGCACCGTGAGTCAGGCAAATGCACGTGCACACATGCACAGCTCACCACCCTTATTTGATTTTTCTGCATCTTAGATACCAGCACAAGGGAGGAAAGATAGTTGAGAGGGGAAAAAGAGAAAATGCTGCATACATTATACAAAAGCAGTCAACCAGCATGGTGGAAGTTGTTCATTGACCTAGCAGTGCTGGTAAAAGCAGAAGTACTGACTCAACTTCTTTACTCAAGTCAAGTAAAAAAGTACAGGTTCTGAAATGTATTCAAAGTATCAAAGAGAAGGAGTGGAGTGGAAGCGCTGCTGGGTCTTTCAGATGATCACATACAGGTGCTCTTTGGAAACTTTGGGTGTCTTCTGCTTAATCAAACTTATAACGAGTTCATTGCAAGGGTGAAAAACAATCTTGGTAAAAAATCATAAAGTGCAAGTCTCCTTCAAAAACATTCCAAGGCACACTGTCAGATCAGCGTAGAACTAAAATGCCTTTATTTTATACAACAGCTCTTTTTAAAAAAAAACAACCAACATGTTGTGACCAGCATGGGTCTTCATCAGGACCTTTGTTAGTAGTGACCTGCACACATAGACAGCATTGCACTGTTGAGGTGAGGGAGGGGGTGGTTCTCAGTCAATGTGCAAATCTACGGGTCAAAAAATAAGGAAGTGAGGTGGGGAGAGTGAGGGGACGAAAAAGTTGGGGAAGGAGTAGATTAGTGGTTAGAAATAAAATACCAAATCTGTTCTTGCTCTATGCACACATTGTTAAAATCTATTACCTGATCCACATGTTCACAGGTCTATGGCTATATATATACATATACACACAATTACAAACATATTATCAGTCATTGTCAGTCCCACATTTTAAAATGCAACTTTTAAGGTGACGCTTCACAGAAAAGGAGAAAAGTCTATCTCGTCATTAAGGCCTGGATGCTTTCAGTTGTCGACCAAAAGGTCTCAAGTTGGAGCAGTCTTTTTAGGCGGGCGCTTCCTCTCATGTCCTTTCCAACAACTTCTAGAACAATGGCTTTCAGTGTGTTGAGGTTTTCATGTCCTGCTTAAATATAGTGTAAAGCCATAGCATAATCAGCATTCTTTGTACTGATCACATTTTTATGTTAAGTCTTGTTTTGGTTTGTCCTAGAATCAGTAGGATTTGTTTCAGCTGTTCCTAAATGCAAATGAGTTGATTGTTCAGTCTCATTCCCAGAATGTCAAATAGCGACATTTGGGTTTGTAAAGCGTCCTGAGCACGGCCAGAAAGACAAAAGCATTCAAGCTAAAGTAACGAGCCTGTTTGGAAAATGTAACAAGGAGAAAGTTCAGATATTTGTGTTCAAATGTAAAGAGGAAAAGTAAGAAGTTGTCAAACTCAAATACAGGTACCTGAAAAAGACGCTTAAGTACAGTAATAAAGTACTTCCCACCTCTAACTGTCAATCAATCAATCAATCAATCAAATTTATTTTTGTGTAGCCCAAAATCACAAACTACAGTTTGTCTCTGAGGGCTTCACAAACTGCACAGACGTGACATCCTCTGTCCTTAGACCCTCTCACAGAGTGAGGAAAAACTTAAAAACCCTGAATCGATGGGAAGAATTGGGGAAGAAAAAAAAAAACCTCAGAGAGAACCGCAGAGGAGGGATCCCTCTCCCCAGGACGGACAGATCTGCAATAGATGTCACCTGTACAGAACACAACAACAAAACAATCACAATGTTGCTGCTACATTTTGAATCATGAGATATATGAGAGTCTGTAGATCCAGGAGGAGGTGAAGTCCATGAGTCCGGGAGTCAGTCACATCACAGTCTCTGGGTCAGATGTGTGGTCTGTTGATCCAGAAGGTGGTGCAGTCCACAGAACCAGAGGCATGTGCAGTCAGATCGTCAAACAGAGGTCACTAATCCAACACTCCTTCCGAACAGCCCTTGCCGCCAACGCTGCAGGTTTTGGAAAAGAACTGGTTGCACCTCTAGGTGCAGCTGGCCTATTGATTAGGTGGTATCGCTTTAGGTTTTCGTTATATCGCCACCTGTATGGTTGGCATGCTCATTACAGCACTTAAAGGTACCATCCCGGGTGGCTGGATTTACTGGACTAACGATTTTTTTTCGAATTGCACACCCGCCCCTCCATCCAATCAGGAATCACAAAAACCACGCCCCCATTGCTCGGCTCATGCGCGTGCTTCATTGCAGCCAGAGACTGTTGTATATATTGCACCACAAGTAAAGAACAACACAGGCTTTGTCAGACTACCAGAGGCACAGAGGCTTTGCCGGACTACCAGGGGCATGGAGTTTATGCTGGGGAAGGCGCCTTCTCCAGCATGTGTCGAGGTTTTACCTGGTTCTGGGAAACACCTTCCGCATGATTTGAGAAACCAGTTTTTTGAGAACGGTTTTCACGTAGTTCTGACGGTCTTTCATACTATCAATAAAACTTTTAGGTTTTTTTGGTGGTGGTTGACTAGGAGGTGCAGTTGGAGGTCAGAAAACCGGCTGGTCATTCGGCTGTGCCATGACGAATGCCTAGCTTGCTAGCTGCGGGCTGGCTGGCTGTGATGTGCTGTCAAAAAGTGTAGCTACAATCAGAGTGCTTGCATACTAGAGTGCATGCACGTTGACTGACAGTTGGGACATCCAACCAAAGTTGTCTGAGACTAATTTGATTGGTCGGCCAAATTTTAGCCCCTACTCCTTACACAGATGACCAAATTTGGTCATTGATATGTCAAATCACTTATGTCATCAATTACTGTCTAATACTTACCAGATATACTCAGATTTTTATATTTTTGCCACAAAATGAGCCGCCCGGAATGGTACCTTTAAACTGTGTTTCTGTGTGTATATTTAGAAAGAGATTTACGGTATTTTAAACAATGCTTGTATGAACAGTTTTGAAAATGCAGGAGAGAAAAACCTCATTTTAAAAAATACCCGTGAACGCGTGACTTGGGCCTTTCACCTACTGACTGTCTCAGATGGCATTTTTCCATACACATTTGTGGCTCAGCACGGCATGGCTCGATTCGGCACTTCAGCGCGGCACGTCAATGGTTTGCTTTTCCATTACAGCAGGGCTTTCCGTGCTTGTAAGTGTATTTAAGCAATGACATGCCTGCCAAGAGATGATGAAGTATACAAGCAGTGCCCTTGGAGAACGATGTTTAAAAACAGCGCCTTCAGACCCGCTTACTACTTTTGTTTTGTGCAAAGTTTGCTGGCGTCTCTATTGGATTATCAGACTGCTGTTTTGATTTTGCAAGGCATCTGCTGCTTACTGCTCAAAAAACAAAGACGAGATGAGGAACTTGAGCAGCAAGAACTTGAGGAGGATGTGGAAATCATTCAGCATTTTAAAGAAAGAAGGAAAAGAATCAAAATTGCACTGGCTTACAAGTATAACCTCCATCATCAACAGCAGCTACTTGTAAAGATGGTATGTAAAACAAGATTTTTTGTCAAAATTTCCAGGATGCTTTTATGTTGTTTTGAGTAACTTTTGTGCTTTTACTTTATCTGTGGAAAGCACGTTGAATTGTGTAACTTAGGCTGTGTAGCTCTAGATAAATGTGTACATGTAGCAATGGTAGTTAGCAAACAAGTTAGCTGGGTAAGGGTAGCAAGGGTAACATTTCCTCGATATTTGTGATAGGTTAATTGCACCACAGAAGTTTAATATTTTGTATCGTTTTATTTTAGCAAGCCTTCGTGAGACGCCGTAAAGCACCATTCATCTGGAGCAAAGCGCGCTCAACTGAATGGTGGGATACGATTGCAGCAACATTCACCGATGACGAGTGGCTGGGCAACGTCAGAACATCAAAAAAACCTTGATTTTCTTTGCCACAAAGTTGGACCAGCGATGGAACGAAGGGACACTTCTTTCGGTATGTGTGTCCCCGCGCCAAAGCGTGTAGCGACTGCTCTGTGGAAGCTGGCGACAGCGTCAGAATACTGAAGCGTAGCTCACCTATTCGGAGTGGGCATAACAACTGTCTGGCGATGTGTGACTGAATTCTATGCTACAGTGAATGAATCGCTCCTCGCCCATTTGGTGCGCTTTCCAGACGAGGCAAAAATGGCGGAGATGGCGCAGTATTTCGAGCAGAGGTGGAGGTACCACTGCATTGGAGCCATTGATGGGTCACACATACAAATTCAGGCTCCACTCAAGTCTCCATGTCTACTTTAACAGAAAGGGTTGGCACTCAATTGCCTCTCTCGCTCTCTTCACCTGTGTGTGTGCTTGTGTGTGTGTGAAGACAGGTGTTAAGATTAGTTTTAAGTCTGCAAAAACGCTGCACGAGTCTACTCTTTGAGCCGTCCTCAGCCTCAGGTTTTCAATTTTTAAACCAGTTCTGAGCCCCAATTTTTTTAGCTTCCGACCCAATCAATATTAAACTTTTTCATGTACATCTCATGTATATCTCACAGATCTTTTTTAAAGTTCATAAACTTAAGGTCTATGACTCTGATAAGACTGAATGAATGCAGTTCTGTATCTGGAGTCTCAGTCCTTTGCTTTATCATGCAGCCTGACCACCTCTGAGTGACATCAGTACACAAATCCTACATTTACTCAAACTTCTCTCCGCTTCTGCACAAACTGCAGGCAGCAACTCTGTTACCACAACATATCAGGAAAACAAAAAGTACAAGATGATTGTAATTTCTGTGGGACGTTGTTAGCTGATGAGAGGAGTAAGATGAACTTAAGCTTTCAATGTGATTTTGTCACAAGACTCAATATATGGCATAAAGTCTAGTAGTCATTGTGTTCAATAAATACTAAAATTGACTCACCAAGGCTACATGCCTCTGTGATGAAGGGGAGGTCTTTGAAATATTCCTGCCCATTCACTTGAATTACACTTACAAATATCATGAAATAAACGATTAATACAATTTAATGAACCTATTCAATAGCAGATGTTTATTTTTATTCCTTTGAATGATCATGTCAGTTTTTCTGAAAAGTGTTTGTATTAGCTAGTGTGCATCGATCTTAAAAGACTTCTGTCTGAAAGACTGGCTCTATTTTTGTTTAAAAATAAAAATTAGACAAAAACTAAGCCCAGAAATAACAAACAGAACTGGACCAACTTGCTCTGTAGGTTATTTAATGTGTAAATATCATGGTGTGTTTGAGACTTTCAATTTTAAGTACATTATTTTAATATTTGAACTAGACTTTACACAATATATTGAATCTTGCGACAAAATAAGTGCATTATGAAAAAACTCAGTACACTGAAATTTGTGGCTTAGTTGCAGTTTTGACCAGTTTTTTTTCTCCTGGTCATAAATGAAATGTTATCAATCCCAATTTCAGTTGATAGCAAATATGTTTGATATAATCCAACAAAAACAAGCTTTAATTTGTCATTTGTGTTCCTGCCTTTAAAAACTTTCATGTGCTCTGCTGTGGAAACATCACAGTTAACTGGAGAGAGGTGAGTTAGTCTGAAACACTGCCCCTCGAAACATTAGCGCAACTTACTGGAGCAGCTCGAGGTGTTTTCCTCAGCCTGAGGCCAACTGTGGTTGCACAATAAAAATTTCAAGGCCCACCAAATTACTGTTTGCTTGAAAATGTCACACAGCGACTTAAATGTTACGATCACAGACGAGATCCAGCAAACTTAACGGGGTGTTGTGTTTGGCTCCAACTGCCAGCGCTGAACAAAACATTTTATTAGCCCATAAAGTGAATTTTAATGAATGCATTTATTGCATTTGACTTTTTATTTTTGTTAAGATCTCACTGCACGTCAGAGTTCACTCGGCAGCAGCCCAGCTGATCGGCCCGAGGCTGCGAACTCGCTCTGTGAATGCTGATGTTTGCCTGATATGAGCTGTTCTCTGGCTCCTGTTTTCTCACTTTACCACAGCTAGAACAAACATAGCAGCCAGATCTCTGTGCACATCACGTCTCATTTACAGTCAAACATTCCCAAATCGCAGCTCGACCTCGGCCTCAGAGCTTTTTTGGCATGACCCGAGCTTCCAACTCCTCCTGAAAAGTGGAGGAGGAGGTTCTCTTTCTTGTGACCTCTGACTCCAACTGCCCAACCACAGCTCACGTGTGAGGTGAATTGGCGGATTATAATATTTTAAATGTGTTTATGAGTGCCTTGCTGACACTAATGGTTTCTCTCTGAAATGGACGCTGACTCCATTAGCTCTCTGCTGCAGCGTGAGTGATGGATGTGACCCTTGTGATGAGTTCCTAAGCACCAGTTGACACCCAGACAGGCTCGTGGTCAATCCGTCTCACCAGCTCCATCTACGCAAACACAATGGCTGAATTAGATTCATAACAGCAGCCAGGACAAGCAATTAGCCTCCACTAATGTTGGACTGTTCGATTCGAGTCCAGCACGTGTTTGCGGAGATGACAAACCAATCAATAGTGCTGCAGGAGACACCCACATGAAATCATCACTTAGGGACAGCTGATATATGTGGAGGCACAGCGCACACAACAGAGACACAAACACAGTTAATGAATCCCCAGGCTTTCTAAAGCAGAGCTGCTGGCAGTGACACAAACAGCGTTAAGAGTCGTTTTATGGAGAAACTTTCAAATGAATGTTTCAGGAGAGCCTTGGAGTGACCGTGATGAGCAGCTTCACAGTGGCCATAACTTTGCAAGATGTGTTGTAATGAAAAATTAAAAGAAGCTTCATGTTGTATTCAGTCTGAACAATCAGCCCACACTGAGCAATTACAGCTCTTACAGTCACTGTAGCTGTTTTAAGGCCTTTGCACACTCAGTCTGTTTATTGTTGGATCCGTATTTTAAATTCATAAAACAAAATAAAACAAAACAAAGAAACGTTACTCACAGAAAACTTGCACACTGAGTCCGATGCTTTTATTTTTCTTCTCATTGCGAAAACTCGCAGTATGAGACAAAATGAGGTTGCCAAGCAGTGAGGATGATTTGTGGTTCTGTCACTTCTTGAAAAAAGGAAAAGAAAAATACTGGGTTCATCCACTCCTAAAAACAAGACGAACGAGGAGAGTTTCACCTGCTGATAAAGGAGCTGCAGAATTATCCCGATCGCTTCCAGGTGTATTTCCGAATGTCAGTGATCCAGTTTGATATGCTGTTAGCTATACTGGAAGCACACATTAAAAAAAGACCACCAATGCTGCCTTCCTAGCTGGAATATTAGTATGAAAAAGGATTTTGACACAAATGATCTTTTGAACTAATGCTGTCACACATTTTCAGCTACTTTCTGTAATGTTTATTGAATATGGACATAATGTGAACAAACACCATATCTCTTAGGTAAAGCTATTTTGGGGGAAATGGGCAGAGTTTATATGACTTATGTGGCCAATGTGGACATGTAGGAACACTGGGAAAGTTCCCAACATGTTCAGTTTATTTTCCAGCTTTCAGTGTTTTAAACCACCAGTTGTGACAGTTGATCGCCCTGCAGTGTCAGCTTTGATAGCAATAAACTAACTGATACTTATAAGGAGTCAGAATGCAAAAACACCAAATGGTGATTAATCCACCACTGAAAATTGTTTTCAACAAAAAAAACTACTTGCTCCTGTTTGAGCAATGTTTGCTAAAATCTACAAAGATCAACAGTTTCAGGAAATCACTGAAACTTCTTCTAAAATGCTTCTGACCCTATCACACAATCTTTCACTCAGTTCACAGAAAACTCTAACTATTCCAAATTTCCATTAAAGTTTAGTGGTATAAGTGGCAACCAGATTGTCATTTAGGATTTCTTGACACTGTTTTAATTTGATCTTCAAAGCCATACAGTATATACAGTATGGTTTGTAAGGGAGAGGTAAATTTCCAGCTGGCTTCCTTCAACATATTTCCTCTAGAATTTATTAAAATATCAACCCTCTATACAGCATCAGAGAAAAATCCCCAGTAATTAATGCCAACAGCTATTTTCAACACATTTATTAAGGTGGCGGTTCTGGAACAGAAGGTGTTTTGTGGGAAAATAAAAAATGGATGTCTGAGGCTCTTGGATTTTTTATGCTACCACCTCATTTTCAAAGACCCAGTGATGAAAAGGTGAACTCAGTGAAATATTACAGGCTCCAGTTCACTCCAGTGCAAGAGAAAAACAGGGACAGAGAGGTGACGGGAGGAAAGCGGCCAACTGGAGGCGGCTGCTGGCCACAGTCCGTCCACAGACTGCCAGCTGATGACACACCAACTTACCTGAAACAACCCTGGGATGAACTTCTGTCAGATCCACAAACAAATATTCATACAGATCCCCAGGCAACCCTTTTCAGGGACTCATAAGTAATTAATCAGTTGAGACTTGCTCTGACATTTGCATTGAAGTCACTGAAACATTGCAGTTATTTCCTATGATTGATTTGAACAAGCAACAGACCATTCCGTCGATCATTAGAGGCCCAAAAAAAGGGGTCTTTTTGTTTGATTTTTTAGTTTTGCTTATGTGGCTGAATAAACAAACAGTAATTATAATATGGCTGCCCAGAGAAGATGTTTTTTTAAAAAGAGATGCAAACTATGCCCCTGTCATGTGACTGTGTAACATCCAAACATCGTGATGTTGCCTTTTTAGAATGTGGAACTGACAGCAGGTCGTAAAATAGTTAGAAAATGTACTAATAAAATATGTAGACATGAGCACAAACAGCCATAATTTTCATGACAGAATGCCCTTCTTCAAAATGAAGAATTTGGGCCTTTCTCAAACCAGCTGCTATCCCCTTGCCTTCTGTTTGTGTGTTCATGTATCGGCTGCTGTCTGTCGGCAGCCTTCTATTTAGTGGAGCTGTCCCCAATTACATACCTGCTGCTGCAGCTGCAGCTTCGTTCTGCAGGCAGCCTACATGATGCTTTCAGGAACCCCCGTGAATCACAGAGTTGAGGCAGAGCAGTCATGGGACATCAGAGGGAAAACCAGAGGACATTTTCTCTGTTTTGTGCAACGTATTAACCTGTGTTGTTTTGTTTTGTTTTTTGAAGCCACCGGTTATGTTTAAAGTTACATAGTTTTGCTTTAAAGATGAACTTAATAAGATTGTGTTTCCTGTTCCTGGAGAGAGGGGAGTGCCTCCAAAGCTTTTATTTGTGTATATACCCTCCATCCTAATCAAGCGCGCCTAATTCTGTTGCAAGTGTCATTTCAGAACAGAGTTCATTCTATGGCAAAGGGGATCGGCTAAAGGGAATGGCTAGAGAAAGGCCCATTACATGATTTTTGTGAGTTTGTGATGTAACATTTTAGCACCAGCTCCAGAGCTACAGTAAAATTCCTAAAACAAACCAGAGAGTGAACATCTGTTTTGTTTTGTTTTTTTAGTTAAGTTTAGTTTATTTTCTCAGTCATATTGTTATGTGATACACAATGACAAAAAGAAACAAACAACGTCAAAAAACCACACACATTCTTCCTCACTCTGTTTGTCTCTTGTTTTTGACTGAAAAAAAGGTGTAGACTGAAGTCTGAGCTTATCATGTCTGCACTTTATAACTTAACTTCATTGCATGTTTCCTAAAGTAACACTGAGCACAGTATCAAAAAATATTTATATATATATTTGTGTATATATAAATACATACACATACATACAGTATATACAGACATACACACACACATATACATATATACATACACATATGTACACATAGACAGCTACACATACGTACATATAAATTTTCATGAAGCGAAGATCATTGTCCGTATCGGACTTTCTAGTTGACATCATACTACAGGATCAACTGCATTCGTAGATCACTTGTGATCATTTCATATTTATTAAATCCCTTGAAACACAAATCTAAATAAATGCTAAAGTTGCTGCTTGTCTGCTTGATGTGTATAAAGACAACTCTGCTTTTGCCACACTGACACATTTCATCACTGGAGGACCTCAGTGTGAAGATTAGCGATATGTCTTCACTAGTTTTTTGTTTACTTGAAGACAGCAGCAGTTTATTCTGTGGGCTGAATGGATTATTAACAAAATAAAACAGTGATTTAACGAGTTAAACATGTTTCTGTTCACTGAAAGACACATTCCAAAATTCTGAGTCCTCTGACCGTGTTAATATGCAGATGGATTTAACCCGCCTTTCCTTCCACTCTTTGTTTAATCTATTCACAGTAGCTCATTGTTAATCTCATCCTCTCTTTGTTCAGCCGTCCTCTCATCCTCTCTCTCCTCTCATTGGCTGTCGTGGGAGAGCCAAGCTAGTCGACACGCCAGTGACGGCCTGTCGCATCCAGCCTCCCTCACTCTCCCCGACAGCCCTTGAATTACATCACATACATCAAATCATTCAGTCTTTGTCCTCTTTGCACAAGCTTCAATTATGTGTCCTTCAGCCAGTCTCCTCCTTTATGTTTGATAGATCAATCTTCTCCTCTATGTATAGATTCAACACAGATCTGTGCATTAAAAATGCAGAGTTAAACAAAGTTGTAAAGCTGTGTGTGTCATCATCACTTACATCACATATTTATTCATGAGGAAAGACAGCTGAGCTCAGAGTGTCCTAGAAATGAGACACTGTGCTTTTAAATCCTCTGTTTGTTCATGTTAAAAACGGGATGCAATAATGGACATTTAAAATAAATAAATAAATAAATGATGTTAACAAAAAACAGTGTAATTAGATGCCCTGAAAATGCAGGGATTTGACCTCCAGCGGGGGGGACTGGCTTTAATACAAGCATGTAATCTGCATGAAAATACAAGACCGGCCGGTCTTAAGAGAGCAACTTATGCATAAATGCACAAAGAAGTGGTACGTGTACATTTCCCAAGTGAATTTAAAAGGAATAAACACTGATCTCCACTCGGCTTAACAACGTAGACTTGATGTGTTCATTTGTTTGGAAGACACGAAGGCCATTTCACCTCACATGAACTCTTGCTGATGTTGATCTTTTACATAACGAGAGGAGAAGCTTTCTGTCTGAATGGACTTTTTCTGCGGCAGAGGAAAGTGTTTTACATAACCAACAATGGGAGATGTGAGTGAAAAGATTCCAAATTTAATCCCGGGCTTTCCCAGTTTAGCAGCCATCTGTCATGTAGAGGCGGCACAGCAGCTCTCTCCATTTTTATTCTTATTGTGCAGTCAAACATCCTATCACAGCCGCAGAGGAAACATTTAATCATCCCTCAGTTAACTCTCACTGATGAGGAGAACCTACAGAGTTGCATATTTATATGTCACACAAAACAGCAATTTTAGTAAAACTGTGTCATATTTTACGGAGAAAATGTCCCTTGTTTTCCCTCTGATGTCCTACGACTGCTCTGTCATAGATTTTTGTTTAGCAGAGCTGTCCTCAACAACTACCTGCACCTGCAGCTGCAGCTTCGTTCTGCAGGCAGCCTACATGATGCTTTCAGGAACCTCCATGAATCACAGAGTTGAGGCAGAGCAGTCGTAGGACATCAGAGGGAAAACCAGAGGACAT
>JAPQLA010000020.1:28390423-28400987 GCA_029822935.1 Naso vlamingii
TTTTTAGTAAGGCTGCTCTCATCTAAGCGTGGCCTTATCCGACAGAGGATCAGTTATCCTAACTTTATCACTATGAGTGCTTACAGGTTAAATTTACTTGTCTAAAAGTTGAGGTTGGCAGTTTATCTTTGGTGTCATCAGGCAAAAATCCTGTAATAACCTTTCAGCATGTTGTAATTCAGGTGGTCTAAAGGAACACTAGACATCTGCACCCCTCCTTGGCTCTGCATTCAGATCATGACAGGGTGATTCAGCCAATCACAGGTCACTGCAATGAGCGCGTGTTCCTATTGGCTGCTCTATGCTGTGCAACAGGTGACATCGAGCTGATAAGCTTTTGAAGCAAGTGATATGCCTTATGCTTGTAAACCAGCCTCTGGCCACAATTTTGTCTGCAGGCAACACCGCCAGCCAGTTTGAGTCGAGCTGAGACGGACCAGTTTACACAGCTGCAACTTTCCCTGCAACCGTTTCATCTTGTCATGAATATTTGGTGCAAACTGGACTGGAGAGAGTGGCAGAAAACAAAATAAAATGCCAGCCAGACCAAAAACAGAGAGGGGAGGGGGCAGTGAAGTCGATGTCTTAGGAGTCTCATGCTAGAGCAAACTTAATTTCCAGACATTGCCAACCTCAGCTTTAACCACAGGGCCTTCTGTGTGACAGACTCGAACATTTCTGACTTCAGTAACTTATTAAAATGTTGCTGTGGCAGACAGTGTTGCACATCAGCACGAACCTCAGAGAATCTGTCACAAGAATATTATTGGTAATGAAATATGTGAAAGATTATTATTTCAGAATCTCAATCTCACACAGTGATTGAGATTAATATTGTGAAAACACTTCATTTTGCAAATTTTGGGTTGCAGAAAAATTTATAGGACCACAAAACTTTTTTCTGTACTTTGGCAACCAAGTTATAGTTTTATGAAGTCCTCAAGGTTTTCCCTCTGTCCCATTGTTACTTTTGTCTGTGTTTACACAGCTACTTACCAGGCTTTCTGTAAAGCTCAGTTAGCCCATTTAGACTTTCTGTCATCATGATCCTTTCTGGATAGACCTCATGATGTTCTCATAAAGCTTCTTTGTGATCTTTTCACATAACAAAGATCCTCCCTTCAAATACCATTAGCAAACACATTTTGTTATTTTTTAAGATGATTCTGCATGCATGTCGTTACTCATTAAAATACTGGATGCTCAGTTTTAGGGTCATATGAGGTAGTGCACAACAACTGTCCAGTCTCTTGGACTAGTAAATCCTCAGCTGCCAACTGTGTGAGTGTGAGGCCACTTACTTGCCCCGAACACGGCTGTTTCCTCGCACGACATGCAGCTGTTGCTCCGGTGTTCCTCCGACTCGCGGTGCCTCCTTCCTAAATCAGCCGACTAGCTCCGGCCAACCCAAGCTTCTTACAGTCCCCACCAGTGCACGGATGGCAGTAAGTTCAGTTTTAATAAGATGAAAATAAATAACCAAACAAAATAACGGTTCAGGGGTACCAGTCGCTCCAACCTTCCTCTGATCGGGCTATTCTCAAGGCAGACACAACCAACAGTCTTTTTCCTGTGTCTGAAACAGTTGTCTTTTTCTTGTCCTGGTAACGTTAACGCCTGGTCCCTCCAGGTGAAACCTTCCCTGGCAGGAAACCCCTTACGCTACTCCTCACGTGACCCCAGGAAGAGTAGCTACGACCATGTGCTAAAGCTAATGGAGATCCAAATAAACAATAAACAATGAACGTGATTCAGACACACGCCCACCCCGTCACCAAACGCAACCCACACAGTATATGGCAGCTACATAATAATATATGTCAGCTTAAATATTAATACTTTCAGATCCCAGAAAAGTGTCCATAGCAAATGTGAATATCACTTTGTAGTATTACAATATGCTAATATCTCTTATAAAACACTTTAAAATGCCTCTGTATGAAATGTGCTGCACTAATAAACTTACCTTCACATGTCGTAAATTTAGGCTATCAATACACAAAAATTCAGATAACTAGACTGTGTGACTATACAATTGGTAGTCTAGATAATGTTTAAAATTATTTTGGTTTGTTAGCCCTGTTGGCTGAGAAGTGTGCGTGAACCCCACAACTAAATCTTTCTTTGTTTAACACCTCCCCCGCCGACAACTAAATCTTGACCCACTTATTGCCCAAAACGAATGTGGCAACAACAAATCATCCTCAGAAAAAAAAAATTATTCCCAAAGATCCTCAGCAGCAATATGTAGAAGGTACAGGCCTATTTTCTGCTACTTGTGTCAAAATGAAGATGGGGTTCATCCGTCTATACAGATTTTTTTAAATTTATTTATTTATTTATATATTTATTTTCAATCTCGGAACCCATCGGCTGCATTCGCCATCTGACTTCTGGTAGACAGCGGTACAGCCTCTGGGGACTTACCCCATTATTCTTGGGCTACCACTGGAGGAGGTGAATTTCCGTTTCCAGCATCTTTCTCCGCGTGCCACTCGCTGTTTACAGTCTGACTGTTTTGAATGGAGATGGAGTTGAGAGACCACATCTACCAGCGGATCTTTTCAAAAGTAGCCAGTTTACACACCGTTAACAGTTAACAGTCCGCCATTAATTACGCGGACTACAAAAGACTACAACCAGAAACCAGGGCTTTTCCAGTACCAAGATCGCCCTACCTCCCCTCTACATCCACTGAATGTAGAGTCTGTTTATAGAGACTAATTTTATTTTAAACTTCAGTCAACAAATATTGGGCTAATACATAAATGTAGTAATGTAGTTTCATTCTGTCTGTCTCTCTGTGTCTGTGTGGGTCTCATTCTGTGCACTGCTTTAACAGCCTTGACCATATTTTTAGCAGCCAATCAGCGACATGGAAAGTTAGCTGTAATAAGTTTTTTTTTAATGTTCTTTTTCCCGCATTTTATGTTAGCAGAAAATTGCATTTGATGTGTGACTTGTGCAAAATAAATGACGTTTCATTGATAAATTAATTTTGGAGGCAATGAAAGAGGTGAGACATGAATTTCAGGAGGTTTTTTTTTTCATTATTACATGACATCAGTGACATTAGTGCGTAAATTCACCTGGCGGAATTCTCTTTTGTGAGGCTGTTTCGGACCATCGCACATTCTTTGACACAAAGCTAAACTAAGTTTGACAGTTAGCCTGCCCTGGAGCAGGCTTGTTCGCTGGCGTATGTTACTATGGTCACTCAGGGAGGATTCATATAAGCCACGTTGATGCAACTCTCACTTAATGAGGCCAGACTTATCATTCCACAGCTTTTACAGTGTTTTGTTGCTCCCAACTTGTTTGCATCAGGTTCAGTATCAGCACATATTTAAAATATAAGGTCAGTCAGCTGAAAACATTTAATGCCTTGTCACTGGCCTGTTTTCATCTGTTGAAATGTCAAACCTTTTTGCAATCAGGGTTGTACATTTTTTAAATATTTTGACATATAGCAACAACTGTTAAGTACAGATTGTCCTTCCGACATAAAAATATGCCTGTTAAAAGCCTTTACATTACATTATCTATTCATAAATTTATCATGTATCTGTACTGAGTTCAGACTGTCAGTTAAAGGGCTTCAATCTGGTCCTCCTGATTGTGTGTATCTGTCCGACATGCTGCATACACCGCAGGTTCACCTTTGCAGCACATAAAAGCTGCATAAAGCGTGCCCGCCACAGCTGTGAGCCATCACAGGAAACAATAAAAAGACTCTTAAATTGCTCTGACCTTTTCAGAGAATGTTATTTGCGCCGCATCAAATGGTCTCCTTGGTTAACTTAGCCCCACAATGCACCTGGGGCATGAGATCCTGTGTGTGTGTGTGTGTGTGTGTGTGTGTGTGTGTGTGTGTGTGTGTGTGTGCGCGTGTGCGTGTGGTAAGCAGATGCCACCCTGAGCTCAGCCCCTCTATCATTGTGGTTTAATAGGCCATAACAATAAAAGCAGCATATTTAGCCAGCTCTGGGGAAATCAACACTACTGTAAAGCAACTTTAGACACGCACATGAGTGGGAAGAAAAGAAAATAGCAGTGATTTTTAATTTAAACGCTGTTTTCGCTTCTTGTTTTCAGTCTCATCATCTGCTGCTGTCATCTGATCAGAGTGAGTTACGTCTCACTGTGTAAAGCTCAAGCCTTCAAACAAAGGCAGTGAGGAGGGAATACGATTTCTGCATATGTACACATCATTGGAAGTGATGTGTGTATGTGTGCTCATGTGTAAAAGCATGTGTGCATGTGTGCACATGAGCAGAAGAGCAGGAAGCCCATATGTTGCATTATGCAGTGGGACTTGTTAACATCTGTGTCAGTGATGACAGTGGCTGTCCTCGCGTCCGTCCCTCTGAGTCTCCCTTCATCTCACGACACAAACTTTCTTTTCATGTGCAGACAGTTGAGCTTCACCCTCCTGCTCTCGAAGCTTTGCTGTTTTTTCTTGTTTGTTTATCAGAGTCACTCTTCCTTCTTTATGAAACAAAGACATCCTCAAAATGAAGGTTTCTCAGGATGTTTGTGTTTTTGCATTCAACAATTCAAACCACAAATAATTATCCTCCAGATTAATTTGCAGCAGCCATATCAACATTTTCAGCCATTCAGTAATATTCCTGTCAGCAGCAAACAGAAGAAAATGACAATGAGAAACCAAAAAGTCTGCTGAAGGGAAAATCTCATAAACTCTGTCACTGGATTGCACATGTCTGCCTGTTACACATAAGTGGAGCTTCAAACCATCTGTCACAGGGCAAATACTTACAGAAACTCATGCGTCATTTTTCAATAGTTTGTTTTCACATGTCAGCTGACCTGCTGTCCACACATTGGCCTTTAGTTGATCTAATGTGGCAATTCTTCATCTGTCAATCAAATGTAGCCGGGATGATCGGCAGCTGGGGGTCGAGGGTGACAAATGATGGCACCTTCATGTTAGATTGACTGATTCTTGTTGGCCTTGTTTTTCCACTTGAATGTTCAATTCAGACGTGAAGAACAGCTTAAAAAGCTCAAACTAGGGGTAGAATTGCATTTTTCAGGAACTATTTCCAACAGAGAATCAATCCACAGTTGGTGCTCTGTTGAGTATTTCTAGCAGTAATATGGTTTTTGTTGTATGTTTGGTTTCTGGTAGGCAGGTGGAAGTTTGGTGGTGAACAACACCTGCACACAACAAATACTGTGTATGTGTATTACTGATATGACTTATAACTCTATGCCTTAGAGCTCCATTGTTGTAATTTATTTTGACTCAATCCTGCACACGAGGCAACGTCCTGCTGCTCAAAATACTCACTGGAGCACCAAATTTTAATTAATCCACCAATGAAAATAGTCCCCAACAGTAGGATTAGGCCAGTGTAAAAATCTCTAAACCGGTTTGATATTGAGCCAAATATCAGACTGAACCAGTATACCAGCCTTTCACCACTAGGTGTCGCACGTCTCGGCCAACTGACCAGAGTGACACACAATGTGTTACGACAGTCAATCAGTGTTGAGGTTCTCCTAACATCACTAACGTACAGATATTGAGACCCAAACAACTGTTGCTGTGTGTGAACACTATGGAGCTGTACGTCAAACTTTAGAACATTAACTTATTCCACAGAATTATGAAATGAACACAGATATGACATTGATTTTTTTAATGTTCCTGGGACTTTCCCAGTTGATACACTGAGGATTGTATGGTGCTACTAGCTAAGCTAACGAAAGGATGTGGCTGTGCGACACATTAACAGACCTCCAGTTTATTTTATAATAGCAGTCACAACATTGTTAAGCTTTCCAACATTTCTGAAACTTCCACAACTAATACAGGGCAGAAATAATGATTTCATGAGCCATAGTTCATGATAGAAAATCCCCTTTTCCTGACACTACTAGCTAATGCTAACGGCTGTGTGTCTTGATAATGTTACACAGAGCTGTGCAGCCTGTGCTCCAAAGTGCAGTCTGGCAGTCATTCATTTTTGTTTGTAGCCTAACCAGACATTGTTGTTAATGAAATACGAATAAGATTTATGCACGTCGTCTGGTTGTTGGGTGTGGGTACGTGTTGCTGCGGATGTCAGTTTGCCAGGATCTCACATAATGACAAATGCTGGTTTAGCTGATTTACATAAAATTAGACTGGTTTAAGCCCGTACTACAGACCGGATTGGTAAAACTGCACACCGACCCAAGCCTACCCAACAGATGCAGTTATTCCTCTTGTTTGATTAACATGTGCAAAATACGATAGTGCCAAGCTGACATAATTCAGATTGGTTTAAAGTGGACATTAAATATGGAGTAATATGAATGTAGTTTGTTTGATTTTTACCTAAGGTAAGATATGGCACTGAATTCAAACTTTATATTTTTATAATATTGCTGGAAAACCAGAAAGTAATTCACTCTTTCGCCAATAGGGCGCAGCCATTTTCATACAAGCTAAGCAGTGACGTCAGCGGAGTGGTTCTGGTGCTGCCTGCCTGAGGACAAACATTGCATCACCAGTGCGGAGGAACATTTCTAGCTGTTTTGATGGATGAATTGGAGTTTGGGATTTCTCATACGGACATGAAAACACAAGAGAGGAACCATTACTTAGTTAGAAGTCCACTTGGTATAAAGTTATTTTTTCCAAGGCGAAACCAACTTTATCATCTCTTTATGAGAAGGGAGCACTTCGTTTCCAAAATAACGTTAACGTTACTGCATTACTACGTTACTAACGTATGTTACTTTACAAGCAGCAAGCTCTTTGTGGTGTCCTTAGGAATAAAAAGACTCTTTTGTTCACTGACAAATGGATGGACGCATGTTTACCGACCCAAAACGATGGCTTGGTTAGGCTAATGTTAGCTACATTAGCTGCTGACATTATAGTCATGTTATATTATAGCTGTTAACGTTAACCTTTCAAATCAATGGTGTGAACCAACACCTGGATGGAGACAAGTTAAACACATTCACCCACTGACTCCACCACGGTGTCGGTTCACAACATTGATTTAATTACTAATGTTAGCTAGCTTTACATAAATGTCATCATGATGATCAGCAGCTAATGTAGCTAACATTAGCCTAATCAAACCGTCAGTTTGGGTTGGTAAACAAGCGACCGTTCATTTGTTAGTGAAAAAAATAGTCTTTTCATTCTTGACACCACCAAGATCTTGCTCCTTCTTAAGTGACAGAGTAATGTAGTAACGTTAACGTTATTTTGGAAACAAAGAGCTCCATCATCCTAAAGAAAATTGGCTTATAATCTATAGATGACAAAGCAAGTCTCGTCTTGGAAAGAAATACTTTTTACTACGTTTACTTCTCACTACATTCGTAATGGTTTCTCATGTTTGCATGTCCATATGAGTAATCCAAAACTCAAATTTGTCCATCAAAACAGCTGGGAAGGTTCATCCGCACCAGCAATGTTTTGATGGACTAATTTGAGTTTTGGAGTATTTATTATTAATTATCTATGATAATCATTAGTTAATTTTGATAGCCAAAATATTAAGTTGCAAAATCCCAACAATGACCTTAGGTAAAAATCAAGCAAACTACATTCATATTACTCCATATTTAATGCCCACTTTAAAACAAAAGAAATTAAAATGTATATGTGTAAGCTGTTTGTAATGCATAACAACCCTGATTCTTCCTTCAGTGGGAACCAATGAGCTTGTAGCTAATTCGACACAGATGCTGGTGATGTCAAAGTGTTGAGAAGTGTATGAACACGTTCTTGGTTTTGGTCTAATTAGCCTTCTATTTTACGATCCAGCATTTGCCAGTTCTGAAATTAAACACAACAGTTAACTACCTCTGCTTCAGCATTTTGACTTATTCACATCAGTTGAGTTAAGCTACTCACAGTATTGCTTATAAAAAATGCTGCTGGCTGCTGAATCTAAGTTAGGTCCGTCGGTGTCATTAGGGGGTGGCTACCTGGGCTGCAGCCACAAATGTCTCAAAAGCCACAAATCTCAAATTAAGGGGGAAAAAAAACAAGACATGGACCTCTCCTTAGTAATCAGCCTTAGCCAATCTCTCTGTCAGCGCTGCTCATGACAGTGACAGGATGCAGGTAGCTCCAACAGGCATCTTAACAGTCAGCCCTGCCACAAAATTCCCTGTGTCTCAGAGTCTCAGCTTGCTATCAGTAACGTTAATAGCAAGAACAGCATGAGCTCCGCAGTAAGTGATGGACATGATAGAGATTTTGTCCTCTAGGCTGAGTTATCCTCAAGCCAGATGGGAAAATGGAAAGTGAGTGTGAGAGAGTGAAGAGAAAAGAAAAGAAGGAAATCTCTGGAGTGAAAAAGAACAAAGGAGTGACAGGGAAGAGAGGTACCAGAGGATCAGATGTAAATTGGGTAGATGGGACAGGTGGGTATAGTATCCCAGCATGACTTAAGACGATGTGTTCTAGGCCGTAAGTTCAAATAAACTGTATGTAAATGAGTTCTGAATAACCACCATTGTTACTATTATGCAGTCATTAGCGTTAATGTAAGGAAATGCTTACTGTTGTGGTGAGACCTTCTGCATTATAAGATGAGTCTCTCACACAGTTATTGATTGACTGTTTATGAGCAAATGAGATGTGAAGCTGGTTGCAAAGGCTTCATTCAGATCACTGTCTTAAATTTAAGACACAGCGATATTGCTACATTTGAGCCTTGTATCCTCACTAACCCAGCGTCTTAGAGGCTCAAGGACACAGCAGTTTAGAGATGACTGAGTCCCCTTTTTATTTTGAAGACTCTGTTTTGGCGTCTCATTGTGGAAAGGCACAGACATAGGGGTTTGGAGACACTGCTACAGACACCCTTTGTGACTGATTGCGCCCCAGTAATCGACTATTTTCCGGAAGAAAACAAAACTGTACGTATCATGCGTGTATGTATCTGTGAGCCTCGACTACCTGCCGTTATTTCGACATGGATAACAAATTACAGGTGTTGCTGACCTTATCGTCTCTGTTAGCAGCTGTTGCGCAGATAAATTCTGCATTTTATTATCATGAAAGGAAAGATATATCAGGAAAGATAACATTATTATTTAGCGAACTGTGACAGTTCCCGTGCTTATTGGCGCTATCAGCCCTACATTGGTTGGTACAACTTTATTAACACAGTTGTGGTTCCAGAGAAATTGCGAGAAAACTTTTGCATACCTGTCCAAATCAGCCCTGATGGACCTGAATGAAAAAGTGTGTCCACATGTGGAAGGAACGACAACAGTGCGGGCGCTCGGGGATGTTTTCACAAAGCTGGCCCGCACACTGCATTAATGTTACTTAAGTGAGGGGGGAAGACTCCGGAAAACCACCAACGTGTTTGGATTTTCCTTACAAGTTGTTTCTGTCATCATCTGACAAGTTTGTGAGGCTGTCGTCATCTTCCTGGCACCAGATTAATGTTACATCAAAACACCGTGTACAGAGCCAGAAGTGACAGAGTTTATCATCGGTGAGTTATGTCACAATGCCTGGGAGTTATTGACTGCACACATATAGAAGTGAAACAACCGCTTGCTAATTTCTACAGACTAGATAACAGAAATAGGAAACACTCTGTGAATGAACCGGTGCTGTGTGATGTTGAGTGGTCATGTGACATGCATGTAGTTTGGCTGCAGAGTAGAGCTGCTACGGAGCTTAAACTGCGCATATGGACAAGGAGCGTCTCCGATTCAAGACTTCGTCTTAACTTTAAGACGCAGCAATGTGGTAAAAATGGTAAATGGATTGTGTTTGTAAAGCATCTTTCTAGTCTTTCAACAACTCAAAGTGCTTTTACAACACAAATTAACACACTAAGGGCAGTTGACTTCTCTACCAAGAGCCAGCCTGCTCATCAGGAACTCAAAGACATTCACACACAAAGGACACTTAGACATGTGGACCAGAGGAGCCGGGGATCGAACCCCCAACCCGCTCTACCTACTGAGCCGCAGCCTCCCTGTGTTACATGAGGTTGTAGTCTAAGATTCAGTTAACACGGAATGCATGCTAGAGAATCACAGCAAAATCACACCCAAAAATTAATGATCATTATCACGATAAATGCTCTGGGCAAAGCTACAGATGTTCTCAAATCCTGCAGTGTGAATGTAGTTCTTCCACCAGTACTGATGCACAGCAGCAGCCCTCGAAAAGATACCACACAGCAGGGTCACACACTCATCAAACACTGTCGCTCACATTCATATTCAGCCATTCAGGTATCCATTAAGTTGTACTGAATGCAGCGCAGACAGTCAAATTACTCCATATTCAAGGCCACGGCTCGCCGTGAACCTGTGGTGGTGAATCCCTTTTGAATGTGCCATTAAGCCGGGAATAGGGCCACGGGGAATGAGCTGCAGGCGACATGCGTGCAGCGCCGCGGCTGATGGAGAGCTGACCCTCCACATCTCTTACAGGATCCTTGCCGAATGGAACGGTCCAGAGGTTGCAAATTGAGAGCTGGCTTTGTTCGGCTGCTGATAGGATTCTGCGTGATTCATAGGCCTATTATCAACCTGTGTGTGTATGTGTGTGTGTGTG
>JAPQLA010000020.1:28449502-28462930 GCA_029822935.1 Naso vlamingii
CACACTCACACAGTTACACACTCACACCTGGAAGCTGCCCGGTACAGCGACGGGCTTATCTGCGGCCACTGGGCAGCTCCACTGGAGCGAGTGGGGTTAGATGCCTTGCTCAAGGGCCCTCAGAGGTGGAATATGGGTGGGGCAAGCAGTTCCCTTCATTTTCACGACCCACATAAATTGGGGATTTGAAGCAATGATCTTCCGATCACAAACTCGCCTCTCTAGGCCGCCACTGCTTCTTACTGCAGCTTTCGTGTTTGAACGGCCTGACTGTGGCTCCGTTTAAAGGAGTAAAGTTAGTTTATATTCGTCACATGACCAAATCAAAACTTGGCATTCATGTTATCCAACAGCACTCGTCATCAAGACAGCATTCATTTGAATGAAAGATTGTTTATTGAATTCAGCAACTTGGAATAAAGTGCTACATTTTCCCCCAAACAAACAAACAAACAAACATATAAATAAACAGCCTTGCAGTGCCACAATTCTCATTTAAGTCAAACATCTTCTTTGAACACAGGCATTTTTGTGGTGCATCATAAATCATTTGCTGTGTTCTCTCCACCCAAATATCAGCCGTCTCAGAGTGATGAGCAAACAATCACAATAATAAACTGTGTACCCCTCTGTATATTAAAGACCATGTCTCTTGTTGGCCTTGTTATTTAATCCTTAGTGCTTCACTTCAGTTTTCGCTAATAGATTTAAAATAAGCAGAAAAAACGGAGAATCTTTTGAGAAAGTACATGTAGCTTCAGTTTTACAAATGTTTCATCTGAAACCGTCATATTTCATATATTCAAAATGTCTGATGTTCAGACAACTGGGGCTCGCGCTTCTCCCTCTGTCTGTACAGCCTGTACCTAAATGTCTGCAGCAGCTCCGCACTGATCCTGTGCGCACCTGATGACGCAGCAGTCTGCCGCTGTCTGCCGCTGCTGCGTCATATGTGCGCACCAGACAACGAGACTTTACTGCTCTCATCATTTCAGCTCTTTTATCGGGCCATCATACCTCCACCCTCTATAGATTTTTATAATGTTTCATTTATTCATTTGGTGCTAAAATGCGACCCTGCTCGTGCGCAGGGATCCATGCAGCGACTCTTTTCCAGGTCACAGACTTGTTACATAATTCATCAGCTCTCTGCAGCTTCTGATCTCCAAAACGCCACCCAACCTCGTGCTTGTAACATTGACAAAATAGAACAAACTGTGATTAAAAAGGGAATTTCAAACGCGCAGAACCATCAGCATCATAGCCAAACCGCCTCTGCTGCGCCGCACCGACCTGTCCCGTCTCCGCCGCTGCCTGGCATAATTTGCAGACGGCAGGAGGAGGAGGAGGAGGGGGGGGAGGGGTTTACTGACATCAGCACTGCCGCTCAGTACAGCACCGAGCAGGCTGCCTGTCTGCTGGACCAGCTACGCCATCCGTTCATCCTGACGGGCTTCACTGATGTCTGGGCTCGCACTGCGGGGTTCAGGTCGTGTCGAAACGGACAGTTCGCGCACTGAGGCGTCGGTGGAGGGAAGGAGCTCGTCTGTGCAGTTTGAGCGGTGAGTTTGCAGCAGACAGCGGGGCAGAGTGGCGCAGGGCGAGTTTAGTCGGGCACGCTGTCTGTCTGAAGTTCATATTCGCCTAGTCACGCTTGCTGTAGCTGATAGTCTCAGTGTCTGTCCGTCAGCCTGCAGGACAAACTGCTGAGGGATGTTCTCACTGCATGTTTATGATAAAACTCCAAAGCTGGCATCATTTTTAGTTATTCTGATGCTTTGATCATGCATTGTGCAACATTTTTTATTGACATGCAAAAAGACTTCTAAGGTCAGAGCTTCATGTTCTCGCATTTCAACCTAAATATGTGGATAGAAGTTTGTGATTTTAACTGTGTAACTTCATCTGAAGTTTGCAGGAACGTGTGTCTGCATCAGGAAGCTGCACAGACAAGACAGCAGGATTTCATACGGAAGAGTGCACACGGGGACGCACGCTCCGAACAAGAAGCTGAATCCTGCACTGCAGTGGTTTTCCTCAGGTGTGTGTATGTGTGTGAGTGACTAGAAGTGTGTGTGTGTGTGTGTTTGAGTGTGTGAGACTCAGTGCAGGCTTTGTACACTTTCTCATTAACATCTGAAGAAGCTGCAGAAGCTCTGGGGCATCGTCTGGAGGTCGTCCCGTCCTAGAAAACTGTGCCACCCTCCAGTTTCCAGACCACCCAGCCCCCCCCCACGTCCTCCTCTTTTTCCTCCTCTGTCACAGGCGCAGTGTGGTGGCCAGTTTGTCCATCTGTCCCGTTCGGTCACAGAAGCCTGCAGGCCTCAGACTGGAGAGGCTGGAACTGACGGTTGGATTCATACTGTGGATTTTTTAAAAGAACTGTGTGGATATTTGACCAAATCTTCGGTATTAAAGCAAGAGCATCAGACTACTCCATTCAGTTTCTTTGCACTTTGAGATTTATATTTCTGGATTAAGAGGGTTTAGGATGCTCTTCAGGGTGTTGTAGGACTGAACACAGGTGTCAAATTCCACCTCAGGGATCAGATTTTTATCAAATCCAAGTCTGCACGACGCAGCAGATCTCAGGCTGCCATCCAGGTTTCCCAGGTTTGAGTTCAGTTCCAGTTTCACCTCAGGGATTTTTCACTAACAGAGTTTCCATTTGGTATTTTTCAAGGCGCTGATCTCACTTTAACACAGAAAATCTCAGGCGTCATCCATATTTTTGGCTTTAGAAGCAATTTATGAACTGTTATCGGCATGGCTTCTGACAGCTTCCAGTACCGAGCGCTCTTTGAGTACAAGCGGGAGCGTGGTGATGACATCAGCCTCCAGCCGGGTGACCTGCTCACCGTCTCCAAGGCCTCCATGATGGCGGTGCCGGGGCGGGAATATCAGGACGGGGACGAGCGGAGCCCTAAAGGCTGGCTGCACGGCACCAACGAGAGGACAAAGGAGAAAGGAGACTTTCCAGGGACGTTTGTGGAGTATGTTGGGGTGGTGAGGGTCGGCCCTGCTGCCCCAAAATCCTGGTCCAGGCCTGTTCCACCGACACCTGGAGGGGCATCGACGTCTTCAGGGGCTCAGCCTCCTGGAGCAGCTGCTGCTTCAGGTGAGTGCTGCTCCCACAGGACTGAGCACATCATGTGGATGTTTGGAGTTTCTGTTTGGATCGTTTGTTGCTCAGGAAATCCACATTTGCAGAACAAAACCATAACATTTAGACACTTTAGGGTGTGAAGTCTAAAGGGCCGATCACACAGAGAAGCATCTCAAACCAAAAACACCTTGGAGGTGCATTTGTAGAAAAATACAGCCAGAATTAACTTCATTGCATGTCATTATCCTAATGTCTCTGCTACTGCTCCCCCAGAAACCAAACAGGAAGGACGTGGTGAGTGGTAAAGCCGGCCTCCTACTTGATTTAACTGGCTGCTTCGGTCAGAAGTGACATGGACAAGGGTGCGACTCTGCACCTGTGACTGAAATCCTGAAATTATTTTAACTTTTATGTGCACCCCAAAACTGCCAGAAAAATGCTTCGTGCAGCAGCAAGAGGGGAGCGCCCGGCAGGCACACTGCACCATGGGAAACAATGGTTTTGCTGGGGACTCTTTTCTAGTGATTGCCTCTCAGTGTGATCGGTCCCTGATGCTGGTGTGAGCTGCTCTGCTCGAACATGTTTTCTGTGTGTGTGTGTGTGTCTGTGTGTGTGTGTGTGGTATTGGTATCAAGTGTCTGACTCAGTTGCTAAGCATGCTGTTGTTGCCCACAAATATTTGCTGTACAGATTGTGTACACCTCTTTGCTTGAGATAAAGTCTAGTTTTAATTGTACTCAAATTGTCGCTGGTTTGATTTGAGTACAGCATTGTTGTGCAACATGAACATCTGTTCTGGGACACAGACAGAGCTTGAAATGAAAACTGCAGCTCAAACTTGTGCAGGTCAGTCATGTCACTGCTGGATGAGGAGCCTGTGAGGCCTCAGGCTGTTGCCTTGTGTGTCTTTGGGAACAGCTCAGCAGAGCTGCAACATACAGGCTCCAGTTACCGACATGCCTGTTAATTTGACATGTTCACAAATGAAAATGAAGACCCAAGACTAGAATTACAACATTTTTGAGTTTGATCTTTATAAGCTCTTTTATTCTACAGTGCAGTGTAGGGATGGGCATTTGAAGAAATGCTCTTGATCAATCATCAGGAAAATTAACAATCAACTATTGATTTAATCATTTTTTTACTTTATATATTAAAAGTGCCTATGGCAGAAAATAAAAATGCAGCATGTTTTTTCTCAATTAAATCTTTATTCCAAGAGGAACTTATGGTCCAACAACAATCCTCTTAGACAAGGCAGTTAAAGTTCAACTGTTTAACTAAGGGTGCACTCACACTAGGCCATCCGTACCGTGCCTGAGCACGTTTGACCCCAAAAGCCCAGTTTGTTTGACTAGTGTGAGCGCTCCGTTCCGTACTCAAGCATGGCACACTTTGTCGGCCCTGGCACGGTTGGAAGAGGTGGGCTTCAGTACGGTACGGATGCACGTGCACAAGCATAAGCACGTAGTGCCGACATCATTGTGACTGCTTGTGGAGGATTCATCTTAAATTCAGGCAGACAACAGCAAACAGTGTCCTCATAAAAAGCAGTGGAAAAATGTGATCGCCGAAACCAGAGATCAATTTAAAAATGTTGTTAAAAGATGAAAAAAATGAAAAGTGAAAATACGAGTTGAACTCTGTAGATCAGGAAGCTCAAGCGTGCTCAGGCGCAGTTAGACTGGAGCAATGTGAGTGGGGGCCAGTGGGGGAGAGGGGAGGGGGGACGTTCTTCGGCACGGTACGGGACAACAGGGCCAAGTGTGAGTGCGTCCTAAAACAATAAAGATATGCGGCACGTGTAACGTTAAAGCAGCCGAGCGTGAGCCTCCAACACTATGACACTCTTAAACACAATTGAGCCTCTTTTAGAAACATTTCCAAACAAACAATCATATCTAACAATAATAACTTAATTAAAAAACGTTTACCGTTGTGCATCACGGCTCCTCCGTGCTCAGGCTGAGGTGATGGCAGGTTGACAGGAGGAAGATTTGAGGTTAACCAGGGTCGGATGTAACGTTATGTTGCTCAAGTCATACATTATTGGGGTCATTGTTGTGTTGTATTTGTACATGGATTCACAGTGTTAACAAAAAAACTTCATCATTTTTTAGTTTGAAAGGTCCCAAGCCAAACTTGACCTCTTCATGTTTACGTGTGATATCTATGGGAGCCATGACGAGCAGCTGAGTGACGTTATTTCCTTTTTCTGTCTCCTAAAAGTAGTATCGCCTATTTTGGTAAGAGCCATCATTGCTGCCAGAAAGTGAAATTTATTGCATCGCTTCAAGACTCACACTACGTGACACAACCTGTATTTACACTGCATTTGATCAGTGGAAATTTCATGTGATCAAAAAAATCAATTATCAATCACTGATTAATCATGCCCATCCCTAGCAGTACACAGCAGAAGAAGGAATCTTAATTAAAATGCTCTTTGCAGTTCTGTTGGTAAAACAAAGATTCTTTCATTTCATTTACCTCCTGAATGCAAACCACACATATAGAGCTCCGTCAGTTAGACAGCTGTGTAGCAAATGTTACAGATATTACACAGTTAGACTATTTTTCCCTGCTTGGGCACTACAGTAATAAACTGAGAATGTCTGCTCTGTTGCAGAGTCTCAGTTCAGAGTTGCAGGAGTCAAATTTCACTTTTCATGTCACATGAGTAAGAAAAGTTGACTGACAAGATGATGGCAGAGAATATTTAGGATTTAAACTGCTCGCAGGGGAACGGATGGTGTTCAGTACGGACAAGGACATGTTGTACATCTGCAGCTCTTCATCCAACAGCTCACTGCGCCTCCTTCATGTTCCAGCTGATCCACCGTCCAATGTTACTGCTGTCTTGTTTTGTAGAAGCATTTCATCAACAATAGCAGTGTTAGCTAAACTCACTGACACAGTGCATTTCCTGTGACTACTTCATAATAGAAGTGAACTCATGTTACAGCACTCTACATGTGACCGTGTGGGGACTTCCCTCACTGCAGCATCCCTCCTATCAGTAGTAGTGCACAGTGTCCTGCCTGCAGGTCTGTTAGTCAGAATGCTGAGCAGCTGATAACTCACAGCTCTGCCTGCTGCTGAGCTGATCGACTCTGACGCTCCAGCTCGAGTCAAACAGCAGCCCTGCGTGAAACCACCTGGCCTGAGTGTCTCCTGCTCTCCTCTGTGCTGAGGTCACCCTGCATGTGTTCATCTTCAAAGAAAATATCCTGTGGAAGCAGGTTGGTTTGAATGATGAGCTCTGCTTCTGCTCATACCGATTACCAGTTTGGTGATTTTGCCTCTTCATATCTTAACTGTAAACGCAGGTGTTGATGACAGATGCGTATGATATGACTTCTGTCACTGTTAGAGTTTGCACACAGACTGTCCCAAAGTCCAAAAGGAAGTTCATTTTCTTGATTTGCTGTCAGGTTCACAGAAATAGCTTAATTACTAATAATTTATTTGGCCACTTTCACTTTGGCCTTAAAAGACAGTTTCTTTTCCCCACAGTTCAAGTTGTACTTTTGTAGCTTTAGCCACCGTATCCTTCAGTTTAACTTCGATTGTGCAAACCAAGTTGACACTGAGACAGGGACTGAGTTAAAATAATGGTTAAGAATATGAATAAATACAGTTATAGCAAGTACGGTAACTCTAAATTAAACCAGGTAGCTGCTCTGTAAAAGTGTTCACAACATAATTACATTTTAAGCCTGATTTGTGCTTCTGTGTTGAGCCAGTGCTGTACCTCTGGTGTACCTACAGCGTCACAGTGTACCTTTCGCCACGTCATACGTCGTATCCGGACGTGCACCTCTGGAGAAATGTAAATACATGTTGCTGTGACGCACACCATGACAGCTGTGATTGGTCCGCTTGGTCCACGGTTGCCAAAAATCTGCTGCAGTAGCCTTCCACTGGGCGATTGAAAGAAAGGAGAAGAACTCTGGTTACAGTGCTTTCCATGAAGCTTTACAGACCTCCGAAATTTTAGTGGACACTGTGCTTGATGCTAGTTTGTACTGTAGCTGATGCTTCAGCCTGTTGGCTTCCACCTGAAGCTAAAGCTCGGAGGGTGATTGCAGTCTCTGATTAGGGCACGAGTGTAAATGCTCAGAACGGTTAGGCCTCTTACGAAGGCGACAGTGTCGAGCTCTGCGTAGAGCTTACAAACAACTGTAAATAAAGCTTCACTCATGATTGTTTTCTCTTCTGAAAAGATTCGTTTACCTCGCTCCATCTAAACTGTGAGGATTTGCTTCTGTTATTTGTGATCTTGTGTGTCTCTGGATTTCAGACTGTTGCTCAATATTTGCCTTCTGAAGCTTTAAGCTCTTAGGAAATTAAAGATGCAGAATGCAAAACCAGTGCAATATTCTCTCGATTTTATATGAAAACAATTATTTGTTATGACTATTTTAAGGCAATTATTTATTTTAGGACACTTGGTGATTTTAAGACATTATTTATTTTGTTAAGACAAAAAGGATGCTGCTATATGGAATGCTGCTGAACTAAGTTTCATATTATTTTATAAGTGCAATGACAATAAAGTATCTGTTCTACTCTATACTATTTGATTTAAACTTTATGACATTATATTGTGCTGTGCAAAGTTGTAATGGGCATTTTTGCCTTTTTTTTTTTGACAAATGGAACAAATTTCAAATCATCTCATTCTTGAGCACCCTCGACGGCTTTGTGGTTAACTTGACAAGCACAATGTTGTCTTCACTAAACATGGATATGAATTTTCCTTTAAATGTTAAAGAAGAGCTGCAGGAGCATCAGATCCACGATCATATTCCTCCGTGACTGTGCAGCTCTCAGGATTCAGTTGTAGCTTTCTGTTGACTCATAATGTGATGCGTTGCCTCTTTACCTTTGGATTGAGTCAGCATTTGTATTTATTATCTCTTACAGTGCATCTTGACATTGACTCCACTTAGAGGATTGAGTGCAAACTGTACACACACTAGTGTGCGAGCTGTGTGTTTCTGTTCCTCGCAGCTGGATTTTCGATGATTTATTTAGGCCTGAGTGAAAACAGGCAGTAACGAGGACGAGAGGGACTTGATCCCCCAAAATGTAAAAAGCATTGCGAAACCGGCTGCCCTAGTTAAAAAGCTATTCTGGACCCTGCAGGCTTTGATTGGCTTTTTTACAGGTTCGGGGTGGTTAGCTCTGTTTTCGCTCTGGCTCTCTGCTGCTCAGTGAATTCAGATCGTCCCTGTTTGTGGCTCTTCATTTGCTAAATAGGTCAGCGGCAGAGTAACGCTCTCTCCTCTCTTTCCTCTGCTCCCTCTTTGCTCTCTCTAATTGTCTGGTTGCCCGTCTGTTTTATGGGAGTGGGTTTGGTCTGTCTTATATAAATAACATCCATACTGCCTCAGGCTGAGGTAAATATTGTTCTCATTTCCATATGTCCCTGCTTGCTGCGCTGGAGCTCTTGGTTGTTATATGTCTGCTAGCTGAGCCACTCGTTCTCCCTCCCCTCCTCCATCCATCCATCCGTCCATCATTCCAGCATCCTGCAGCCACACAAGGCTGTATTTGTCCTGAATAATTGATTGGCTGGCGCACTGTCGGCTTGACATGCAACATTCCTGCTGTCACAAATCACGAGTAGCAGAAGCGATGTGGCAGCATGGAGGCCTGTGCAGGCAGAAGCTGACTGATCTGCAGCCTCCATCACTGCTGACACTCAGGCACGCCCTGCTCAGTTTCAGCACTGCCGCTGCAGGTTTTATATTGTTCTGGGAACAGGAGAGATCACTGGTCAATTCAAATGAAGCCATTTATAATGCTGTGAGTCAGAGAGTGAGCTCTATCTGACCATGCAGGCAAGCAGCATGTTGTACAGGGCTGGAAAACTGCTCAAGTGTGGATTCAAATGACAAGACTTGGTGTGGATTTAGCATTTAGAGATGAAATTTAACTCTGCACTAAATATGTTGCATTCTGACATTAAATTACTGCCTCAGCAAATATGCTGATTTATTTATTTATTTATTTTTGTAGTCAGTGAGCTCTGATAAACCCATTTCCATCTGCCCAACACCAAACTGCAGACAGAAAAAGTTAGAGAACAAGTTTAGCAGCTGAAGCGTCGGAAGTTTCTCTCAGGAGCTGGTAAAAACCAACCACTTGTTTTAGATCAACAGAAACTCCAACATACGCTGCACGATTTAAAAGAAATATTTAACTGCAATTAGGGTTGGGCCAGTGTAAGAATTTCTAAACGGTTTGATTTTTAGCCAAATATCAGATCAGACTGGTATAGTGGACTTTCACTGCTAGGCGTCGCGCGTCTCAGCCAACTGAACTGAGTGACACCAAGCTTGTTGCAATAACCAAGGGTGTGGTATTGGGGAGGAGTGGGAATGATTACCCAGGGCCCCGGTGGGGAGGGGAGCCCAGTAACGGGCCTGAAATAATATATTTTTTATTTGCATTTTTGTATTTTTTCTGTCTAATTTTTAACTTTTAGATATTTACTAAAATTTTCTGAATAAATAACAAACATTCAAAATTTTTATCTGGAAAAAATGTGGAGTCTCTCTCAGAGGCACCTCTGTCACCCCTACTAAATGTGCAAAATGGTTAAGTCCACCCCGTGCCTTCACTGATCTGTCAGCAGTCAGTCCAGTCTCATTGAGAGTGAGTGATGCTGCAGGACCATGTCCCCCCCCCCCCCCCCCAAAAAAAAGTCAAGTCGGGGAATCAGTAAAGAAAAGAAAGAAGGGAGAAAGAAAAAAAGCAGGGTGAGGGAAAACAATTATTAACAAGTTTCTTTCAAAAGAAAGATGAGCACAACTAACACAGTTTAAGATTGGTTTAAGCTAATACCAGATATTTTAATTCAAGGCAGCTTTTCCCAATTCAATATCGATTCAGAAAATCCTTGAATCGATTCACAAAACATTCGTTGTCAGCAGGGCTCAAGTTTAAGGACCTCCCATCGTCCCTGGGTCGACATACAAACACTGGTTACCGTTATCGTTAGCGTGCATGGACATGAAAATGATCCTGACTAGTGTAACTGTTGTTTGTCTGCTGTCTAACGAGTGAGCAGCCGACTTCAACATAACAGTGAGCTAAAAGTAGAGTCAACAGCTCAAATCATGCCAAGAATGTCAGACCCACCACCACCACCACCACTTAATCACTTTGACCCGCTTAACGTCACTCCTCTTCATTTACCAATCAGCGTTGAGATTGTTCTGATGTCACTGATGTCCAGACATTGAGACCCAAACAACTGGTGCTGTGTGTGAACGGAATCATCACAGACACGATGTTGTTAAGTTTTTTTAAATTTCTGGGACTTCCTCAACTGATACAGTGCAGTAATGATGATGATGTGATGCTACAAGCTAACCTAATGTCTCAACTGTGGCTGTGCAACACATTAACAGACCTCCGGTTTATTTTATGAACACAGACACGACGTTTCTGGAACTTCCACAACTAATACCGTACAGAAAAGATGATTAAAATGGCCTTGATTATTGTTAGAAACCCCCCCTACCCCCTGACGCTAATAATGTTAGCTAAGCTAATGTCTGAACTTGGGCTTTGCGACACATTAATGAACAGATCTCCGGTTTATTTTACATGCACAGTCACGGCATTGTTAAGCTCTCCAACACAGTAACTTGTTCCATTCAAACTCTTATAAATTATATATGTTCACCATTTGCAGTACTGGGGAGTAACTAGTTACATGTAACAAAATTATGTAATTTAACTATAAAATAAATGTTATTGTAATCAATTACAATTACTGAGAAAGAATGTGTAATTAGTCGACAGTTATTTATGAAAATGTTGAGGATTACAAAGGGGATTACATCTGATGTTTTCTGTAAGAAGTTTAGGCTCTGTGTTGAATAATATTCATTTTGTTGCTGTGCATGTTTTGATGTGCACAGTGCCTTCTTTTGTCATTTTCTGAATCCAGCCCAACGTCAGCACAAGCAGCATGCACGTACGCCGCCATTCGCTGACTGACGAGATCGCTGCACCAGCACAACCGGCACCATATTTGGCCTGTTTTGCAGTGTTCTACTTAAAATTCTGACAGCTGACCTTATCAATAGCAAAAGAACATGCAAAGAAAAATACTTAATGAAAAGCATGACATTAGTGACAGGTGAGTGTGCAGGTGAACATCCTGTACCTGTGAATGACTGTTTTGAACTTATATGAAGGTGGTGAAGCCAGCTGCCCAAAGTAGAGCAACCTTTTCTCTCTGATCTTGGATCTTTACTCTGTCTTCACCTCCACAGCCTTCATCTCTGCTCCTCTTCTGCCACTTGTTGTCCTGAACGTTTCAGCTTTCTCCCAGTTGCCGTGTTGATGTAATCAGAGGTGTAAAAGCTCGAACAGGGCTCATAGCACTAATCAACGTGTAACATTATCTGACACTGTGCGACTATGAACGCCCTCCTACATCTCCCAACTTGATGCCTTACCCTTCCCTGAGGAGGCTCCGTACATTCATTATGACAGAGAGCTAATGAATCCATTCACCATCTACCTGCAGGTTTAGAGGACGAATGGTAATCAGAGTTTAGGCTGAATCTAACAGGCTAATCTCATGCAGCTCAGTGCTCTGCTATGATAAGACAGCCGGTGCCTTTTATCTGCAGACGAGCCCCGTAGCTCTCGACACATTGGATGTAAACCATTAGATGAGACGTCATTGGTTCATTCTGCCCAGAGGCTCTGACTGCAGAAGCTTGATCAAGCCAGGGAGTAAATGCAGCACAACATCCTCCATTACATCACTGCAGAGAGATGCAGTGTTTGACGAACAAACATTCGCCAAAGTGCTTTACGGAGAGATTAATTTATAGGATTATTTAATTTATGATTTTATAAAAACTCTTGAATATCAGAAATACATATATACAGGACATTTTGTTTTATATTTATGATAAATTAACAAAGGTGCGCAAACAAGATGAAGATAAAATATGATCTATGTGTCATTATGTCCACCTCTAAACTGATGACTGATGACTGTGAGGTGATGTGACTGGACCAAGAGCACATCATTACTTTCAGATTAATTCTTTACTCATTTTTCACCTGGTTTGGGACACTTTGCATTTGTTTGCATCCCTTGGCTGTGATTGGCTAGTATTAATTACTTGATTGGGTGGTATGCGATGTGTGCAGGTTGAAAATATTTTGGCTTGTAACCTTGAAGTCAAAGTAGGAGGCAGTAGGTACAGGGATGGCATGGAGCGGGACATTACCTTCGCTCCAATATTGTGAATAAGAACATTTTATGCTGTTGTATTCCAGAAAAAAACAAGGTGGTTGTGGACGAGTCTGCAGGCTGATGAGGACAAAAATCTATGGCTGAATTTTGTCCCTGTGCCTCCCTGACGACAGCAGAGAAAAACACAGCGCTGTAATTGCCAGCCTCACACAGTGCCTGTGTAATGATGAAAGTGGATGTGTGTGTGTTCACCAAGGTGTGTGTTTGTGTTGTGTCAGCTGTGATCAGTTCTGAGCTCGCTGCTGTGCGATGAGTTCAAGGGAATCGACGGTCGCAGCGTTAGCTGAACAAGCTCACTGGACTGAACGGCCTCATTTGTAGATTAATATTTAGCAAACTGAAAATGTCTAAACACTAGAAGCACAAGCTTAAACAAAGTGGAAAAGTTAAAATTTTCTTTTGATTTTTTTACATTCCAGACAGAAATTAAAAGAATTTGAATAATCTAATTCCACTTAGAATAAACACACCAGACTGAAAAACATTAAAAAACCTCCAGCTGTGACTGACGCTGACACTGGGCCAAAGCTGGTGCAAAGTTCATCTGTGCCCTCGCTAGTTTAACAAACCCGTCAGCTGCATTCGGGCTTAAGATGACCAACAGTCAGCTGCAGTCGGCTTAACTTTGCTGGAAAACTGAGCAATGAAAAGAATCTGACAGTATAAAAGTTATTCAGAGATTTTTATTTGTTCATTTTGTCTGATTCAATGTACTAACTCAAGTGTTTTCGTCTTAACCTGCCGACTCTCTCCCTTTGAGAAATAAGAGTCTTGAAAGCTGAACTGGAGAACTTAAGTATTTTGTAGAAGAGCTTTCAAGAATTACTTTTGCCTTTTGGAGCCATTATTCATTTCAATGTGTGATACAGACCCAAGCTCCACTTTTTGTTTTCACGGTTCTGTACCTGGTTATTTCACAGTCACGTCACTGTGAAACCGAGCAGGGCACTTCTCATGTATATATATTTATGCTTTCTCTACTGACACGTGTGTGTGTGTGTGTGTGTGTGTGTGTGTGTGTGTG